>JAUMHH010030113.1:0-24581 GCA_032359455.1 Chlamys rubida
GAAAGTTATTTAGAAAGGAAAGAAGAGATAAGGTCCCAAATTTAGTCGCCTCTTACGATCATGCAATTGGGGGCAGCTGGTACAATTCTTACGCCCTACCTGCAGGGACAGTTTTATTAAGAAGACAGAGAGTTAGAAACATGTACATTGTCTAAGGCCAATACATCGTAGATGTGACTACAGTTACGAAAGGGTCGGTATGTATTCAAACATCTGTTATAATTTCGTTATAGATTGAATTACGTGTTATTTAAAATCAATAGTTATGCATGTATACATTTAACTTGTAATTGTTTTACTGTTGCAATTCAAGTTTCATTTAACTAGTTAAACAAAACTATGAACAGTAAACAATGACATCAAATAAAAGATATAAAATAAGAAATATCTAAATGGGCAATAAAGCAGATAAATAAATAATATAAATAATTCCACAAATGTAATGAAAGTCTAAAGGAAATTATATCAAATTGTAGTAACCACGGAATCTTCTCGCGTTAATGTCCGAGATCACGTGACAAGGATCAGCTCACATAGGGCTAGAGGAATGAAATATTGATGAGCATCGTACATTTCGACACTAGTCGATAATAACGCAGAATTGCAGGACATCGTGACCTACATCTGAATTAATGGGATAACGGCCATATGTTTCCTGACTTAATGTTCTGTGAGGCTTCAGCTCCATTTAACCTTTGTATATATATATATTTAAATACCCCTTCAATTGGTAAAAGGTAAATATTCATCTCATTGTTCATGCCTTCCATTTTTTAAAATAAATAGTGTTACGTTGTGATACTAAGTTTTAAAATATTATATTTTGCACCAATTTTTATGCTTTTAACGGATAACACTCTGGAATTGCTCAAATATGTTTTACCATAATTGGTATTTTCATTTTGGTTTCCTTTTCGTTGTGTGTAGTAGCCGCGGTGGCCAAGTGGTTAAGGCGTCTGACATTCTGCTACCACTAGCCATCTACCACTGTGTTGTGGGTTTGAGACCTACGTGGGGCAGTCGCCAGGTACTGGCCGTGGGTCGGTTGTTTTCTCCGGGAACTCTGGCTTTCCTCCACCACCGAAACCTGGCACGTTCTTGAATGACCATAGCTGTTCATAGCAACACAAGCAAAGCAAACCAAACCCAAAACAAACCAACCTTTTCGTTGTATTTTACATATGCTTGGGGACACTTTAGACATGGAGTTTTCATTCTATTAACCTTCCACTGATGAGTCCTAAAATAGTACTGTAAAATGCTTCCTTTGTTTGGCTTCTTGCATCTCCAAACAAAAGTTTTGCATACATGCTTCATTTCTTACAAGTACGAATTTTAAAATGAACACAAGAAATTGAAACAGTGATTTGACATGCAAACAAATCTTTCGATCAGTTCAGGTTAAGGTATTGCTGTCCTAACTCTGCGTTTTAATCTACCAATTAGTATCACTCAACCAACATGTGCGCTTTAACACTTTTTTTATCGTATGATCTACGTATATAAACTTATCACTATATCAACTTCCAGTAGAAGAATTATAACAGTACGTTTTGTAGAGTGGTAGCTAATAACACGAAATAAGTATAAATATTGATGTTTATGTTCATGAGGTAAGGTCAGATGATTTTATTGCTTGAAGCGTTATAACACTCATTTCGCAACATCAAAAGGACTACAATAGTCGGGATGCATTCATCAGAAAGCCGTAACCACATCGTTGTTCATTTGCATGGTTTAAGTATACAAGGTTAACATTTTTATTGGCTTGCTGCAATGAAACACAACCACCATCGCCATATAATTGGCATCGCTTTGCTTTGTGAAAATACATTAGCGAGGGCCTATATTTTATAATTTCTCCTCCTGATGTGAAATATTGATAAAGATGAAGAGAGACCGGACACAGCTATGCTATTGCTCTAACTGATGTCTACGATAACATAGCAATCACCCCCACAATATTGGCATTGGTTTGTCTTGTTGTGAATTGCATTTGCTTTGTTTTATGTATTTCGCCCACTAATGTTGAGTATCGATAAAGATGAAGAAACACCGGACACTGCTATGCCGTGTCTCTAACTAACTAACTAACTAACTTTGGTGATACTATTTTTGTTTTGCTTTTGTATCCTAACTCGATATTTTTGAAAAGTAAGACATATCCCCAGGATAATGGTGGCCATCTTGGATAATGCCATTTTTATCGTTAAGGCAGTTACGTACATATATGTATATGCAGACTGTTAGAACACAAAAGTGTGGATCCAGGATTTTGTGTGGGGGCGGGGAAACTTTAAAAATACACCGTCCTATTTTATCATATGCGTGTCACCTTAAGCCTTTGTCACTGCTGAGTTTGTACCGCTATTTTTAAATGTTTAAACTGATCATAAAAAAGGAATGGTTTATGACCAACACTTATAGGCATAATAATGTAAACAATATTCGATTCATCATCACAGCTATCGAATGCAAGCTAAAATTGTACCTATAACTACCAGGATGTTTTCGGATTCTTTTAGAATTAGTACTGTTTATGAAGTTACATTATTTGTCATCGATCGAAGTGAGCTGTGGAGTTTATGTTCGATGTTCGACATTTTATTTCAAGTTAGCAAATGGAGAATTGGTAGACTGTTTATATACGTGTATTTACATACTTTAAACGTTACTGAACGGAGCGAGGCAAATATTGTGTCTGCGAATGGGGTTGTTTTACATGTACCATCGAGTGGAGTTTCTTTATGCGTTTGGGGTACAATTCCGAGTAAGCGTCGAGCGGAGAATGAGGAAGCTGTTTGAATATTTCTAAAGCAACTTACAGATGTTAAATCCTTGCCGAACGAAGCGAGCCAAACGTTGTGTCAGAGAATGAAAAATGAATTTCATCACCGAGGGGACTAGGCTGATTTTTTTAACTACTTCAGTTGGTAGTATTTGTTTGAAGGTGTAATACAAAACAATGTCAAGTTCTGCCGAGCGACGCAAATCAAGAATATTCTCTAAGGTTGGGATACTTTAATACCTGTATAACAGAATAAGGGATCTTGTATTTTCCGAGATAAGAGCGAGTTAAAGTTTTTTTTCTGATGTTAGGTTACATTGTACTGTACCTACAATGTAACCAGTAGTGCTAGGCGATTGCTGTTCTTTTTCTGGTGTTGCTGCCGAGCGGAGCAAGTATTAGATTTCTCAGAGGTTTGAAAAACCAAATTTGAGATTTTAAATAAACATTTTCGTTTGGTGTTGTTATGTGGTTGTTGCCTCTCATCTTGTCTTGTTTTATCCCCGATTCCTTTTGTTAATTTTAAAGTCGATACAATTTTGTTCTTGTGTATTGAAGCTGTAGGTCGGTGGTCTTTCTTCGGGAACTCCGGTTTTCCTCCAACACCAAAACCTGGCACGTCCTGAAATGACCATAGATTTGAAAAGGATGTAAAACATAAACAAACCAAAAAGTGTACTGAAGCTGTGTTTTACCAATAGTTTACATAATAATACTGTAAGGAGATGTGGAATTAATGTCAGACTTTACATCCAAATAAAAATAAAAAACAAAGTATCAGCAGTGCATATTCTGATGTTGATTTAGTTTAATGCTTATTTGTCAGTGTCCATGTTATAGACTTGGTGACTACCTAGTCTACCTAGCTGTATTAGACTAATCACCACCTATAACGCCGGACTATCTATCATCAGACATGGTAACTGTGTTTTTATGTATATAGCTCCACCTGTCGGTGTGTTGTATTCAAGCTCTGTCTAGGCGATGCACTTTTAAAAACAAACATTGCATTAATGCACCACTTCGTAACCACCCATGGGCAATGTTAAATGTGTTTTCCTACTGAAAGAGTACAAAAACAAAGGGCTATTGACACTGAGAAAGTGTACGAGAGAGTAATTTAAACGGCGTTATAGAAACCTCAGAGCTATATTTTGTTTTCGACCTTACCACATCGCTACTTTTAATGCGGTTTATGATAAAGTTTGTTTATTTTAGGCTTGTTTAATGCATTTTAACGACGTTTTGTTTTGGTGAATGACAGCTTCTTGTGACAATGAACGTAGGAAAACGCTAAAGTGCAAATTTTCTAAATGTCAGTCCATAAACAAATAGTATTGAGTCAGCATTCAATGTTGCTAGGTATGCCTTTTAGTAAGACATACTTATTTCTGTAAGAATGCACAATAACAATACATGGGATCATCATGTGTCATTTTTTCGAAGTTATGGGACACTGGAAAAAATGGCCTGATGTATTACAATGCATGATCGAAAGAAGTAATTAATGTGGAGCTTTGAGAAGAATCAAGGCTTTATTGAGAGACCAAACTTAGTCTGCTTCCCCCATTGCATTATCTGCCTGTCCTCTGCTTGCCCTGAGTGACCCCAATGTATTTAGGTTCTGTAGAGTATGAAATGTTTGTTGTGTATACATATTCATGGTTTTCTTGTGGTTGCCATTGGACCATGAAAATAAATACAACAAATATTTCCACGCATTGAAAGAATATGGCTACCAATAACTCCACAGATGAATTGATAACACCTCCGGCATCTATATGAGTTACTTTTAGTGCACCAGCTGCTCGTCATATTGTCCTACAACTAGTGGTCGGTCCGTTTGTTAGGTAAGGTCATTATTTCTTTTAAGCATCGCCTTACCTCGTTTTCGTAACTACACCGATCAAATGCGTCGTATGGTTTTTTCACTAACTTTTTCTCGAACGATTTTGAATTATTCCTTCATTTTTTGACAACTTTTATGATGAAATAGCAACTGTACAACTGACAAGAGCTAACCCTTTTCGAAAAAAATTGTAATGGATTTCACTAGAGCAAAATATTCCGAAAGGTACATTCCGTTAAATTGGGTATCCACGAAAATTGGTACCCACCAAAACGATCTAATGGCTTCAAACCACGAACGAAAGTAACCACGAAGATTTCATTTGATATAGTACCGTCGACATGTAATTTTAACTTTTGTACAGTAAACTAATCGTGATCCATTAATGCGTATCGATTAACATTGTAATGAATAGAGGATGTTTACTGTTTTCCTATATATAT
Source organism: Chlamys rubida (assembly GCA_032359455.1). Taxonomy (NCBI): domain Eukaryota; kingdom Metazoa; phylum Mollusca; class Bivalvia; order Pectinida; family Pectinidae; genus Chlamys; species Chlamys rubida. The sequence goes on from JAUMHH010030113.1 coordinate 5,081, forward strand.
TTTCACGATTATGGCAAAATATTGTCCGAAGCCCATGTGACAATAATGTTATATTCTCCCAAACAGTGCTGCGTGTCATTTTGAGTAGACTACTCGACGTAGTTTTATTGTTTTGTGTATTAATCTGGCCAGATTTGCTTACACAAAATGTAATCAAATGTGTAGTTACGTAATAATATCGCATATGAAGTAATTGTATTCCAAAACAACACCTTTTCTGCCGTTGCTTCATCTGCACCTGATACTGTGGCTTTCAACACAGTAAATACGAAGTACCGTTCTTATTGGTTAATATTACATTTCAGATATGCAGAAGGGCGAAAGTTTAAAAAAAGGATATCAATTTTGTCAAAATGTTCAGTGCAGTTATGGTTATGAACGAATAACAAGGATTATATCTCCAAATATTTTGCTTAGTAACCATGTCAGTAATAGTGTATGAAACATGAAAATACATTACATATCATCATGGAGTAACTAAAGGATGAAAAACTCCTCCAGGCCTGAATAGTATTCTTGACAATAGTCAGTTCCCTGAAATACAATCAAAGAAGTAAGTTTTTATAAAAAAAATCGAGATTTACAGTTTTATTTTAATATCTGCTCTGTATAATTCTAGGAGACATTACAGGTATTTCCAGTTTTAGATTTTTCTTAAGCATTCGACATTCTTAAGAAGTTTACGTGGTGATTCTATCTTTATCACTAGCTTAAACATGGGAATACTCGCGCTAATAGTCACGTTAACATTGTAAAAGCATTCTTCGTTTACACGTATTGTCCGTCAATTTTGAGGAGTTGTATACCTGCTGTAGATCTATACGCGAGCCAACATTTATCAATTGTTTATACACGAGCGTAGCTATGAAATTAGCTATTACGTTTCGATGAGCCCGCGTTGTTCAAAGTTTACCTGTGTTCTCTATCGAGCAACTTCCTTAACACCTACCCTACCACGTATACGCGGACCTTGCTTCCTGCCATCCGCCGGCTCTGTATATACCTGGCTGTCGGTGTGTCGCAGCAGGCCATTCAGAGCCAGTACTGAGAGTCATACCGTACATTATATCCGTGACACGCGCCACATATACGCTCATTGATCAGTAGAAATAGTAGCCTTCGCCACAGTCCACTATACAAGTCGTCGTGGCTAGCTCTCAAACAATAACAAAAAAATTGCAGAGCGACACGCGTGCATTTACCGTTACGGAAAGTTAAATAATTGATTGATAGAGAATCGTCAAATTGTCATTTTGTGAAACGGTGGTGACACATGCTGTAGTGCTTATTACGGCGACTGTCCAAATGGGTATCTTCTACCTGCCGAGAGAGGCTGTGTGTTTTGTGTGATCCTATGTGATTTTCTTACTCAGAATGTCCCGATTAAGGGGATCATCTCCTTTTACTCCTTACAGGGTACAAGAATCGGATGGGAATTTCTTTGAAAGTTTCACAGCGTTGTCATGGAGACAAGCCAACAAGAGACTACGTGCTACATCTGAGGTAAGTGCAAAATGCTTTCTATCTAGAGCGTAGCGAAACGATGATTTGTAAACAAGCTATGGCAGCCTCGTTGTTGTATATACAGGAAACAACGATGAACAAGACGATACAATAGTAGTGTAGCCAATGATAAAGCGATCGATCTCTCTCATCGACAAACACACTCTACAAGCTTAACGCAATGCAAGCGTGACTATTTTATTAACGTTTGTATAATCAGCATTAAGTTTCGATTTCCATACAGAGAAATATATATTTGATATATGTGGCTGAATTGACATTTGACATAAATCGATAGGGATATACAATTTCATAAAATCATTTATGTTGAATTTATTACCGATTAAGTTGACCAATAACAATCACAATGCTGAGTTAGCCATAATCTGGATAATTTGATGATTTGTCAGTTTGACGAGTTGTAAACTCTAATTTTCAAACCATATTTGTATCCTTAATAATTTGTTATATTTACGCCTATTGTCTTCAGATATTCATTTGGAGTATATTGACATGTCAAATATGTCACAACATTAACAGAAATCCTTGCACATTGAATCGACACATTGCATGAGCATTTCACGAAGCTTACCATGCTTTAAACAAAGTTGGACGACTATCTTAACTGTCATAAGCAATTGGTCATCGGCTATACAATATAGTATATTTAGATGGACCGTGTCTTTGGCTTAAGCGACACGTCCTATATTGCCATTTCACGCACCGCAAAGATCAATTCTTTACCTAGCTTGTCATATGCAATCGTTACGGCAACGTTCATTAACTCCATCGCCTCCGACATTGCAAATGGTAAAGAACTTACGCACTGAACCCGATCGTATTTGATTCATTACCTTAAGAATATCGTTATTCCAATTTTCAAATTAAAATTGTATTTGATTGAATCTGTTCTTGAGGATTAGTTTTTAAGTGGTATTTGTCTTACGGGGATTATTTTGGCTACAAGAATGTGTATGTTACTTTCCCGTTTTTATACAGGACGCAATTAGTTAAAATTTTATTAAAGTGCATAATGGCACATACATAAAACCGTTGGATCTTCGATATTTTTATGATAATCAACTGGTGGAAGCGAAATACAATAATTTAGGGGGAACTTTTTATCCGTTTTGTTACTGTAATATACCTCTAAGCTGACAAATCAGCTTCATGGATTGTTGGTAGGGCAGAAACATTGTACAATTATCGAGATATTGCGTTACGTCGTAATTACTTTTTTTCATTATCTCAGTATATTAGTTATTTTCTTATTCTTGTCTTTAGGAATCCGCTTTAAAATCGCTTTCCCCGCGAAATCATTAGTCTGGACTTGATACTTACTTGTCCTCTGGGGAACAACCTTCATCGAAGCGAATTTCCCTCACTAAATAACAAGATATATTACTGTAAAATTCGTAATAATCTTCATCGTCTCTGAGGTACAGGCCAACCCCTGGATGAAAGAAATATAACACTTTTACTTGAAAATGTCATCCACCGACGCTTAATGCTTTTGCACCCTTGCTTCCAAAGGCCGTCAAATTTGCCAAATTTGCCTTCGGACAAAGGGACGCTAGTAAAATCATTCATAAGAAATTACAAACAGGATAAAAATGTATTTGTGGTTTTAGAGGCAAGTGTTTTGTGCAAATATTGGGGTAAGGATCCCCATACCACTGCCAAAACTGTATTTAAAAGTTGCAAACTGTTTTCGGCATGACTATAACTTTGATCAATCATTTATTTAAAGAAACCAAACCATACCTTGCGGGACATTTATGAGAAAATAGTAAAGATGAAAAAACCCAAAGTGTAATCAACAACAGTGTTCTGAATAAAACAAAAAACCAGCGGGGCTAGACCGGGATTCGAACCCCGGACTTCAGATTGTTATACTATCGTTCTAACCAACTGAGCTGCCTGGTCAACAGAAGTGTCCTCGCTCAACTGTGCTGCAGCTATATCCAAACGGAGGTTTAAAGAAGGTTACTGTATACAAAATAACACCATCTAAGTGGTTGACACGATTCGGTAGAACATTTGATTTAATTGGGAACAACGTGTCCATTGTTTCTTCCAAAACCCCCCAGGAAAGCCTGCAGTGGTATAGGGGCTTTAGGGGACTAGGTCATCCGTAGCAAGGTATTGGATGTAAAGATCCGATAGTCATAGTGTTGGAGGCGCCTTCTGCCTACTGCAAGTGAAAAAGGTGCATATCTTGAGAAAAAATAAATATAATATCATATTTCGAAAGTATCAGAGTTGGCTTGGTTACTTGTATCTGGTCGGTTAAAGGCTGTTACGTCACAAGACAGTACCATCTAACACATGTAAAATGAGAAAATATATTGAAATTATTCTAAAATGAATTCTATGTTTTAGAGCAAATACGGCAAAGTCGATTTTGAATTTAGTTTTTATTTTTGTCTGAATGAGATATGCAACGATTTTATACGCAATTTTTCACCCTGTTTCATTTAGTTCACCGAGCAGTACTAAGAAAGCACTTTCAATTCAAATACAAATCGCATTTTAGAAACCTTCAACGAAATGATAGCGACTGCTGTAATAACGCACCAGATATATGTACGGACGTTAAGGAATGAATTTGATTCAGCGAATCAGGTAAAATGTGTTAGATGATTTTGAAGAGTTTTGGGGTTGTAAGTGAGGATGAGAGATGAAGATAATTCGTTTACACACTCAAAAACATTGGATTAAAATTAACTTGGCACATAATTGAAACATTCCAAAATCTACTCATGTGTTAAGTAAAATAGAAAATATACCAGGACGTCATGACGCCGATTGGAACCCATTTTAAAAGAAAAAGAAAAAAATAACGACAACAAGACTAACAAACAGTTACTTACTCAAAAATGTTAAGATTAAGCATTTCCTGCATTACATTTGAAAGCCGTAATGATGTTTCCTGCAAATCAAGAAATAGTATTATTGATGTATTGATATACAACAAAGAAGTTATGGTTAAGTTATACATGTAACACTAAACTCTTTTACCCATGCACTCCATATTGTTCCTACGTCCGCACGAAAACGTTGATTAAGTAAAGCGATACCAGGTTCATTCAGCGAACACAATGTCCCTAGCCTGTCTTACAGGACCGAGGTTTGCTGTTGAAACTACTAATTAATGGTTGGTAACATGATAACAGATAACAGGTGTGGTTAGCACGACATGATTAAATATACTGAGGAAGAAATCGGGACAATGAATGACTTCCTCTTTGAAAATATCTTTGTTGAGTTCAGCGGAAAACTTTCCCAGCATCCTTAAGCATTTGGAAACAACCTGCGCCCTCTTGTGGTCGACTTAATCAATTTTAAGCGAGGTCGAGTTTATAGAAGAGGTTATAAGGGCTTGTTAAAGACACCTTCATTTTACTTATAAATATATCGACGGTGTGGTATCTTTAAATAACAGGAACTCGTCAGTTGTATCTTTCCTCTTGAGCGTTAAATAAAGGACACTGCGTATTCTTCTACATCAGCTGATTTCTTCGATCTCTTTTACAACATAATCAAAAATGACGGCTCACTACTAAGCTTTGCGATAAGCGTGACGAGTTCGATTGTCCGGTCGTGAACTTTTCTTTTCTTGATAGTAACATCCCTGCTTCCCAAACCTATGATGTTGACGTGGCAGTTTTGTTATCACTACCCCTGTTCTCGCTATGAGGACGTGACATTAGTTGAAGTTTACATAGATTCAAATGGCGAATGTCGTTGATGAAGCAATATAGCTTACCGTTCAAGAACTCCTGGCCCCCGGATCATGCTCAGTCAATCAAGTATGACGTCACTTTTCATGACGTTATTTGTGATTGGCTAAGTCAAAACTTAAGACAATTTTAGATTTAAATTCATTTCATGATCTCGGGGCCTGATCTTGTTCTTCTTTTATCTCTACAAGGGTCACCATGTATATGTTTGTTAAGTAGGTGGCTAATGAGATTCACTTATAATACAAGGCGTTAAAACGTTTATTTCTGATTGAGCACGTAGAATGTATAGCTAAATCCACTTGCGTACGGATTCCACTGATAAAAGAGAACGAAGAAATACCGATGTTCATGTCAACGTGAAAACAACCTAGAATTACAAGGCAATGTGAAACCAATTAAATATGACAATCTAAGAGCCATAATTAAGGAATTTACTTGTGTCATAAATGTTCAGACATTGTTTTCATCAGTTAAGGAAAGGGAAATGTAACTAACACCCAATTACACTTCAACATTTTCCTATGGAGAGCGTAATGTTATGTAATACTGAAATCATCCAAACAGTTCATCTGTTACCATAGGAACTCATTTGTTCTTCAGGGTTTAGATTTTCAAACTGTTAAAAGCAATAAACCTATAAGCTACATCAAACTATCTTTCTTTGTACAAACATGCTCTTCAGTTATTATCACGGTTTCAATATAAAACTTTAACAGGCAAATATTCATGGTTATTTTCTTTATCGGTGTATGTCGGGGTATGCACTCGCGCGAACCGATGTTGTTGATCATTTTATGAGGTATTAAATGTATGCATGCCTTGCTGTTAGGTCCCTGCAGGTAGGGCGTAAGAATAGTACCTGCTGCCCCCGTTGCATGATCGTAAGAGGCGACTTAATTTGGGATCTTATCTTTTCTCTTCTTTTTAAACAACTTTCTTCTACCTAATGTCTCCCTTGACAATGCCTCACATTTTGTCTTTAGTTGAGCGTTCGCCCCTCTGAGGAAGGCTTTGGGTTCTGTCCCCTGGCCGAGACATACCAGAGTCTGTAAAAATGGTAGTTTCCACTCCTGCTTAACGCTCAGCAATTTAGGAGTGGGACGACTGGTTCGCCTGTTGTCAGTATAATGTGACCGGGTGGGGTGTCCTGCTGGGTGTCTTCGGCAGTATGTTTCAGTGAGGTAGCACTATAAAGTCGGCATCAGTTCCGCGCTATCACAAGGAGACAAACATGAACATGTTGCAGCCTCCCAAAACACACACGCACACAATAAACGCATGCATCTTGCACACATGGGAGGCCGTCCTTAAATGAACATAGCTGTTGATAGGACGTTAAACAATACTAAACCAAACTAACCAAACCTTCCTGTTCATCTGGCTGTTTTCCTTAACCAATAGATATAATGTCTATTTACAGAACAATATATTAGTAACACTATGGTGACAAGAGGTGATTCTGCGGTGAAAGTCGTAGTTGTTGCGTTTATCACGCGATATTTACATTATTCCCATACACAATACACTAGCGCTGGCCGCTGTCACATACGATTTCATCTTCCATACGCATCGGCTATATTCAATGGCCTATTTCAAATGTTCCATAAGCAATGAATAGTAAATTGTTATGCATCCGTTTCTGGTTCCGGTCCTATCCGTATGTGTTTGCCGAGAGCACAAATACACGATAGAGGGCGCTGTCATGAAGAACTGTCCTTTAATATTATAAATGTCGATCATATCCTCATAAATCAGTAATAATCGGGAAAATATCTGTAAATGTTCTGTTAATGTGTAATAACTAATCTTCCTGTTCGGGTTATACAACATGAGGTTGTTGCGATTATAGTTGTCGTTTGGAACAAAGGAACAGAATCACATGAAAAAAATATAACAATACAAATTTCATTCAGAAAGAACTTATATATGTAGCAAGTCCGGTAGATACATACTTTTTGTTAACAACGAACCCCCAAAATATGCATAGTCTTATATATATGCATGATTGCTTATTTCTATGAAACTTTACAATAATGTTAAAAAAAGGCAGGTTGTACTCAAATTCATTAATGAATCTTCGGAATAAATGGATACAACACTCTACGCATGCGTTTTTTACCCCAAAAGGCAATGTTGTTTTAGTCTTCCTGGGTATCTAATGTCGTAGTATCAAATAGACACTCGATGGAAGTCACATTTACAGAATATTATAATTTCATATAACAAGTACTTGGTAATGCATCCCTCGAATCATCTATACTTATTCATTTTGCACATTTAATATAAAATGTGAGGAATGTGCTAAACGTTGTGAACGCAATTAGTTGCATTCATATTCAAATCATTGTAGCGTGGTTTGTTATCTGATATCCGATTGATAATATTCAATTATAGCTTTTGGCTGAGGTCGATACCTGGATGTATCGACCGAAGTTAAAGGCTACAATTGTTTTATTAATTTCAAAACAGTAATGTATGCAATCTGAAAAAAACACAACACAAAAGCTACGGAAGCGGGACGGTGCGTTCGTTTTGAGACACGTCATACTTCTATTTATAGACAAACCCAGTCCTTCAACAAAAATCACGCGCTCCAAGTCAATACCGGTTTTTATCGGCGGACACGTGATGCACTTCTGGTCAATCACTTGTCGGGAATAGTAATACAAAAAATACTAAATGTTAATGGGATTACTATTGACCTTTGTTGGTCTCTGCGTGGGATATACATACCGGGCGATTGAACTTACATATAGGCGATGCAATTTGAACCTGTACCTCGTTCAAGCAATCTCATCAGCTTTATTATGATAGAAGTTCGACACGACAGGTGATATATAAAAGTTAAAAAAAGACCCAAAACACTACGATGATTGCTTGTTTTATGTAATCTGACCCCTTTGTGAATGTCATGGTTGGAACAATTGACATGCCAGGTCATTGTGATGATTACTAATGAGAAGACATTTTGTGCTTTATAACCACACGAAAGAAAGGCGACAAATGCATTGTTATCTGGCTGAAACGTTCAATATTGAATGTAAAGTGTGTCTAGAACACCGGATCAGTGCATTGCGACAAAACTTGCGGGATGTCACATGATCCGTACATGTATCTGTCGTAAAAATTCATGAAAAACATTCAACTAAAGAGTTGCCGCATTGTGATCAACCCTCGCTTGATTTCACGTGATTTGTCTGTGTCAAAGCATGTCATGGAAACACAACTAAATAAACTCTTTGAGTAGCATTATTGTGATCAACTTCTGACTGATTTCTTGTGATGGGTCATTGTGCTGAAACTATAAAAATCCCGTGTTACCAGGTAAACAAACACGTGATATGTCTGTCGTCTGCCATTTCGGTGAGGTAGAACTATAAAAAGTTCTGAAACGGCAGACAAGCAATCAAGTACGCTCATTTTTGATACACTACATTGTAACAAAGTCAAGAGCGACATCATAACATGGGTTTCGTGTCATTTTAGTGCGGAATCGTTGTTGCGGAAAAACGACATACCATAATAATTACATCGGTACTGCACTATTATCGATTATTCATGAAATATCGAGTTTTTTTGTATCCTGCTTCGTAAAGAAAACACAAAAATCCATATGAATTACCTTTGAATCGAACAGCCCCACAACGTTTGTCGACTACACGCTAGTTTTGCTCCAGGATTACATCACATTTCGTTTGAACCCCGGTGTGCTAGTAGGAGAGGATTATACTCATGACCTCTGTGGTAGCGTATGCCATGCATCTACACAGGGTCTAAGGATAGTTGCATGGTCACCTAGAAGTAACCTCTGACATAACAACCATTCGTCTGTCTTACGTTAACTGTTAAACGTTTAATACAGTCACTAAAGAAGAAAATCAAATAGCAGATGGAGAGATACCTTAACAAATTAGCCGAAATTTCAAAACATGAACTGTTCCATGACGAAATTGTTTGTTTTGAAGACCATCGGTCGTATAAAACCAATATATACAAGCATAAATACATAAATGTTCAGGACTCGCCTTTTACCGTAACTAGGGCGTTAAGAACCATCAATCTATCGATCAATCAAAAGCAGTCAACACACAAGTACGAAATCGAAATTCAACACGAAATTAAACAGGAAAAGGCAGTAACAGGAACCGCTAAGACGTTAAAGCAAAGGACATGACATGGTTCCAGATCACAGACCAAACAAACAAAAATCATCATTGGATATATTTATCGCATTTACGACCATCATGCACTATTAGTTTGAACAGGAAGTCTCTGACTTAATGGTTCTCATCATGATTGATTGTTAAAATATAGTGGATCATTCTTTACTCTTCGGGGGGCCGCAGTGGCCAAGTTGTAAGGCGTCTGACATTCTGCTACCACTAGACCTCCACCACTGGGTCGATGGTTCGAGGCCTACGTGGGGCAGTCGCCAGGTACTGGTCGTAGGTCGGTAGGTCCAAAACCTGGCACTTCCTAAAATGACCATAGCTGTTAATAAGACGTAAAACATAAATAAACCAAACCAAATCTTTACTCGTATAAAGTTAACTTAAGTACTTGAATAAACTAAGGTATGGACTGATCAAAGTTATTGAGAATGTATAATCCTGTTCAAACAAAGATAAAAAATCATGGTTATAAAACGTTTCACAAGTTGGGGTGAGTTATGTGAGTCCCTTTTGTGACGTGACGTGACGTCATTAGAACACGACACGGTGCCAACAGTTATCAAAATTCTCTGTCCATTATAGGTTTTGGATTAAGTCAAGGATTCCTCTGACATTTAACAGCAGACCAACATGATCAATCTCTGGCGACCTCTACCTCTAGAATACTAAAAAAAACTCTTCGCATGAATAATCCTTTAAAAACCAACGTTTTATGGTTAAGCTGACATTTTTTAACGACGTTACCATGACTACCACGTAATGAAAGTCTGTCATGATCATCTGTCCTATGTGAGAAGTCAGTCTCGCAGTAAATTATTAACGACAGTTTCAGAGGTTGGAATGACTGACTTCGCGGGCTGTTAGTGAAATGTAGCATAAATCATTAACGAATTCCGTGTCATAATGCGGTCGTTACCAAAGAGATGTAACTATTTTTTGGCGGACAAGTCGGGACTGAAATTGGACACAAGGTTGTAGATCTCGTGACAACCATATTGCAGTCATGTGACTTTCACCCGTAAGAGATAAAAATAACTGTCCCTTTTATAAATTCATCGGTGTTTAACACAAACCAAAATGATACGTATTGCATTTACGTTTTTCTTTATCCTGTTAACATACAAGAAAGGAGAGGAAAGAAATTCAATTGCAAATTATTTGGCAAAAGTGACCTTATATATCCCAAGACAATTGAATGCAGCAAATGTATTTCATGTTGGCCAATGTCCAGTATTCTATTTTTGGATTAATTCACGACTAGACAGGAGATAATAGAAACAAGTTGTTTGTACGTGACGTATTAAAAGGATGACCTTGACACTATTGTCACTAGACGTCAATGGACAATTAACCCTGCTGTACATTTGCGACAAAGCGTAGAACACGATTCTTACTTCATGGAAATCATATAAGATAGTATCTTGTTGAAACTACTCTTCCGTTGACGATTAAGAACGATTTCTATAAGCATTTAAGAAAACGCTTACCGTAACAATGTTTTTATTAAGACATTTTAATGTTTTTATTTTACCAGAAATATAAAATCCCACAGAGCATTGTGCTCTGTGCGAGACATTATAATTATTAGGCGGTACTTTGTAAAAACAAGAAAATTGTCTACATACCACGCAATGATTTATTTGAAAGCATGATTTATTTGTCATTTGTTAGCCTATGTTATGTACAACGAAAAAACGTAAAATACTTAAAAATGAATCACTTAAGTTGTATACTTTTTAAAAGGCATATAAAAGAACACTTGCATAGCTATTAAAGTTAGATGCAGTAGATATACTATTTAATAGAATGACGAATATTCGAGCACAATAGGCATATTCTACTTTCAGTAACACTTGTGAATAAACTATCCTTATATACAGTTACATTGTAAACGGCCTTCATGTTCCGACCCTTGTTCTGACCAAATGAACGTTACAAATTGTCAAAGCATGGTAAGAAGGTAATACAATACGTTTCTATTTAAGAAATAAATGACAAGATGAGACAGATGTATCTGTAGATATGACGAATGGCATATCGTGTTTCTTTGGTTTGACTTATTTACTCTGTTGTTCCCCTAAATATGCTTCGCTCCAGTGTGACCTACATATAAGGTCAAGCAGTAAACTACGGGAATCCCTATAATTGGGAAAACAGTTTTGCAATTTACACATATTAACTGTCAGTTACGGGCAGCCGAGTTTTAAATGTATTGAAAATCAATAAGTCCTTTGTGATCCAAACATTTTGACAAGGGCTACAAAGATAAGCGTTGTCTGACCGTCTGCTATTGTTTTAGTTAAATCCAGCCAATACGAGGTGGATGCCTCCACAATTAAAATAAATCACGCTGTTTTGTCGCATTGCGTCGGTACATGCAATGTTTTCCGGTATATAGGGAGTAATCCTATCCTTTCTCGCCAAATTATCACTAAGTTTGACATATGATCTATATCAAGATTTGTTAAGTGATTTTAAATTACATAAAATTGAGCGTTCTTCAACTTACTGAAGGATTTGAGAATGTCAATGAAAAATACACTTACAAAACTAGCGGCTCTTCGCAAATTATTAAAAAAAACATTAATCTCGCGATACGCTTGTATAACAAAAGGCCCTGATAAAGGAAATCTGGAAGGAAAAAGGTCGACGATTTGTCCTCATTTAAGGACATGGAGACAGGTTGCATAGAGTAAAGCATTATTTATCGTCAAAGCCGCATTTTAAAACGTACAGTAGATTATATACATATATCTTATCCACAGCAGGTAAAACTTACAGTAGTTTTACAAAAAAAGCCTATAAAGATAACAGTTTCACATCCCAATTCTCCTGGGTCTTACAGCATGCCGTTGTCAAAGCGTTCTATCCGTTTTGCCTACTTCTACAATGTTCCACCAGTTGACTTATGTTGCGGAAGAAAGCGTTAGAGTAGTATGGTTAATCAAATAATTAGTTACATACTTATATACATAGTATATCAATTTACACATAAAAAATGAATTAATTTCTATTTCGATCAATGTTGCTGATCAAGGAATGAATTAACAAATTCAGCATCGAGAATAAACATCAAGCACCCACATCAGGGATTCTCACCTTCATGTTTCATTAAGATAATTGAACATGATAAAACAAGCCACCAGCATTCTAATTGAAGTTATATCTGTGTGTGATAAAGCATCGATCATCGTTCAGTCGCGCTTAGCGTGATGATAAACAACCCAGGAACAAGGTTGGGACAATATATCCGGACAGTTATACTCGTTTTTCGTATTCTTTCTTTCCTCTTAATGGGGGTTGAAAACACGTGAAGTTGTTTTGAAATACACAGATAATGAGGAAAACTCGGACAAGTTTTTCAGAAACTGAAATGACCGAAGATTAACGAGATGAATCTTAAGGCTTAATCAGTGCGGGCTAATGCATTGAAACATTACCGCAAACTATTGCTTTCGAGAAAAAATGAAGACTAAGGTTTTGTTAAACTTATCTCCTGAGAGTGATTTAAAAAAACATGTTTTAGATCGTAGATTATAAACTGAGTTAATTTTTTCCAATTGGGTGGTCGAGTGGCGCAGTGGTTAGCGCACTAGACGTGTGGAGGTCGATTCCCGGATCGGACGTGAAAATGTATGGGGTCACCTGCCCGACAAGTGGGTTTTCTCCGGATACTCCGATTTCTTTCCAAATGGAGACCAATTGCGCGCTACCACCCGGGCCAACACGAGTGATTAATATAAGTTGATATAACTTGTTTTGTTATTGTTGTTAAATAAGTTGAGTTTATTTTAGTTTTCTGAATTATACAGAAGGAGGAAAGTTGAAGCACTACTTCAAAGCTAGTAAAATTGATATAAAATGCTTGATATCATGCGATGATATTTTAAAACAAACATGTTTAAAGTCTTATTATGAATTTCTTGAATGAATACAATATAATGACTAAATTCACTGGGATGATTCTATTTTCGGGTCCGAAAATTCCAAGGGAATTACTGGTTCATGCAAACACACGTCAATTTGACTAGGATGTCAGAATACAATCGTATGTCCAATGGGATTGTAGCTTTGCAGTCACGTGACCATCACACAAGTTGAATGATTGTCACTTGTACGACCCACTAAAACGGGGACAATTACCATTGTCACTTTTAATTTCCACCAGTTTAGTTATGATAAATGAACACACTTTATCTTAATAGCGATTGTTAGGACCCTAGACTGAGAGATATGATACGTGTTTCTGGCTTTCGAGACTACAATGCCACAGGCTGTACTTTCTGTACAAGTCTAAGCCTTGCTAATTATTATCAAAATACTTTAAATGAAGATAACACGAAAAACAAATGCAGCTAATATAAAATCATTATGTACCAGTCCGAAGTGCCCTTTACGTAATGTTTTTTTTCTATCGATCTTTGGCCTGTAAGTTTGAAGAATCATGATCGCAGGATCGTTAGTGCTTACGGCCTCCTTCACACACGAATGATTGTTGGTTCCGGACAAAAATCTCCCATACCAGAATATATAGAATATCGATAAAAAAATATAGCGTCTATTCATAAGAGTATGTGGCAAAATTATTAACATGTTAAAATGCTAAGAACCATCAACGAAATTTCATAAAATTATCAACAGGAAAGAGCGAAAAATCTAATAATCTGACTTGCAAGTGAAATATTTACGATATTCAACATGAAACCATTCCTGGAAGAAGCAGGAGATTGGCAGAGTGCTGCCAAAATAACGCTTTTTCAGTTATATGAGTATTGCCTTGTTAGCGTTACCCATAGACACGCGAAGATATAGCATCCTTATATCTTCTCTAATATTCCCCTTATTTTACGTAATGTATATGTACATGAAAAATGTAATAATTCTCTATATTTTCTTTGTGAAAATGTAATAATTCCCGATATTTCACTGGAAAAAAATGTCATTAATCGTCGGTACATACTTTTGTATGGTTGTGTCCGTAGTAGACTGTTTTGTTAATGTAAAAAACCGACAAGAAAATTCTCCAGAAGAGTCGATAAATACAGTATATAAATGTGTATATCACCGTGTAGGTAGTGGGCTGCATACATTTTCGTTTTTACCCTGTGTAACCAAAGTAACGCCAATTAAACGTGTTAAGAAACATCAACGATTTTTCACAAAATAGTCGATGAAGATATTTTCTGCGGTAAATATATTAGACCTCATACCTTTTATTTACTGAGGGTATCGTTTAAAAATGACATTCATTTTGACGAGTATGTGGTAAAAAATAAATATATGTATATCGGTTAAAATGCTAAGAACCATCAACGAAATTTCATATATATATTTTTTTTTTGTAGAAAAGACAAACCAAGCTTAAGAAAGACCCTAATGTACAGTGCTTGTACATGCTACTTAGATTACGCTTATCACACGTAGCTTGAACAAATTAAAAAACAATAACCAAAATTTATTTTACATTTATGTAACCGCTTTGGTTTCACACAGAATATACAGGTGCAGTACAACGATATTATGAGAGACCCTAAGAAAACATCAACCAAACAAAACACCATTTCACTGACAATGATGAACAAATATGCAACGTACAATGTATTTTGAGTGAATTGCTTATTTAAGCATACATTTTACTTAAAGAACATTTCACGTCAAGTTTTGCACTTCAATATCTCTAACACATCACGAAAACGCGGATCCTAATTAGGTTCAAAGAAACGGAAAAAGTGATGCCAGTAGCATCAGATCCCGCTACATCAGGACAAATTTAGACAAAAAGTAGATAAGTGATTTCTGAGGGCAAAGTTTGCACTTTAATATAACTATTCGAGGAAATCTCTCATCTATGTAGAGTTTGCTGATTATCGGTTGATTATTTCACCACGCACAGGAGACCGGAACCGGAAATAGATCATTAACCATTTATACGTGATGAAAATATTACTAATGATAAAAAAATAGATAGTCTACATAAGCATAATGTCTTCTAAATACTAAAAATACAATCAGTTATCAGTTTTTAATTGCATACATTGGAAAAAGGATAACGGTGTATTGGATTTGCAGGTTGTGGAACAGAAACACTGGAAAAAATATGACGATTGCATGAAAGATGCCGGGAGATATTATTTATGTACGAGTTATTTTGTGTGATGTTATGGAAAAAATAATTCATTAAATCTTTACCTGTTTCAAGATGATCGAGTGCCTGTTTGATAAAGTCAACAGAGTCTCATGTAAATTAGCTGGTCACGAAGGCAGTTCGTGAGAAGGTTGCTGGTGGAAAATTTACCTTCATCCATAGTTGACTGCAGGCATATTGAGTCTCTATCCATGTGTGTATTAAAATTAAAAATAGAATTATAAAAAAAGTTTTATTCTGCTTTAAAATCAAGATGTGTGGATAGATAAACAGTATTGTGTAACTAATATACCTTCGAGCAAAACAGACATTCATGAGATTAGATCAGAAAATTTCTCTAGAGGGTAAACATTTTGTAACTATTGTTAATCAAGTGTATGGTATGAAGGGGCATGTTTTCGACGGAGACGACGTTTACATAGATAGCTTCCTTCAATTTATACGCCTTTGGTGATGTTGCAAGTTTTTAATGTTTATAATTAATTAAAAAAAATAAATACAGAATTCTAAAATTTAGAGATCAACATTTGTAAATGGCAAGGATGTCACATTCGAGCACCTACGCAACAGAATTCTGAGTTATCGAACGCTATATACATATCTAAGCACAACCATCCTTGTCAACAGAAGTGTATTACGTTCATTTTAATGACATGATTTCAATTTTTTAGAAGTCTCCTGTGTCTGATATTACACAGAAATGATTGCGACACGACATATTTGTATAATCGGAAACGCTTTCCATGATGTCTTTCGTTTTGTTTTGCTGTCTCTCTCGTTTCCGGTTGTCGTATT
The DNA here is from genome assembly GCA_032359455.1 of Chlamys rubida. Lineage (NCBI taxonomy): Eukaryota > Metazoa > Mollusca > Bivalvia > Pectinida > Pectinidae > Chlamys > Chlamys rubida. The sequence continues at coordinate 21,442 of JAUMHH010030113.1, forward strand.
CCGTGTTCAGAGGAACATTTTCTTCCTAATTCGGTTACATGTAAGTTGTTCGATGTTATAAACTGATATGATGACTCGGTTATTGATATGAAATGATATTATTCTGCAAATGAGCACGCGTATATTTATCTATTCATCAAAATACCAAGGAAATTGACAAAGAACAACACATTTCGAATGCATAAATTAGATTTAACCCGGAGGTGTATAAAAGGGAAATATCCGCTTGTGCATGCTGGCTGATTATTGTAAATATAAATCCAGTGCGGTATAGTTTACGGGCATGTATCGACAAATTTAGCATCAACAATTTATGTACTGTAAAACTGATTTGGATTTTCAGCGTACAGTGTTAGATCATTAAATGACGAAACGCGGACGAAGCAAATGAAATCGCCGTGCTTTGTTGGTTCTCACAGCAGTACGGGAACGGTCGATAGATATCCAATGAAATAAACGAAACTCTGTTTATTTAGCTTAATACATTTCTCGGGAACTATGTGTTCTGTTCACACCTATAACTTATCACCTATTTCATTCAATTTATTCTGCCGATCACGACGTTACGCAATTGAATGCAATCTTCTGCACCCAATGTTTGTCTTGAAGAGCACTGACTCTCCCTGTGTCCACAGCTGTCTTCTGCTTCTGTCGAATTTATCCCGCCCTTTTCATCGAACAGTAGACGACATATACGTGTGTATTTATATGATTAGCGTGCACGCGCGTGTCGCAAAGTCTATCAACATACATTGTAATTAGCGGTTAACGAACACGTGTTAAAAATGACTACAATCGATATTTGCTGTTCGTTAAAAGACAACTTAAGCTGGATTTAAAATGCATCCATTTGAAGACACAGATACTGTTTTCTAAGTTAAGAGAACGTTAATGCTTACAAGATTACTGTTTCAAGAATGAAATTAAAAGGAACTAGATGCATCAGCGTATGGCGATTAAGGTTTATTTCACACTAACTATGCGTGCACCCGACAGTAATGATATCTGATATATGAACAGTCTTGGAGAACAAAGCCACAGAAAAGTAACGAACACGCAAGGACGTATTGCAGCCACCCTCTTCGTGTGTCTTATCTTTCCCTGAATCAACTGGAAATTAAAATCGTCTCTGCCATCAATTACGCAATTCATATCAGCTAGGCAGAAATCTGCCTCCACGAATACCTTTGCATAGCGTGTTTTAATAATGAAGTAAATATCTTACTAAAACAAATATCTGGACAGGACATCGATTTCAATACATGTGTTGAATAAAATGTGGCAATTGTTGCATTCTTACTATGTATTGTATTGTATGTCCTACAGCAGAACTGGGTAGACGTATATTCATAGAAAAATCTTCTTATTGTCAAATACTGTCGATGAAGAAATGGCATTTAAGACACAATGTTACCAGGTGTATTGATTTGACCAGAATACCATTGGTATCAGATTGATGTGATTCACAATAACGTCTTAAGTATAGATTTTATACAAATGTATTAATTCTTATGCAACGTTACTTTTGGCACGTGCCCTTAAAAGAGACTCATGCACGCGTATTGATCAACTATCAAAGGTTTGATTTGTGTCGAAAACATCTTGTCGAGTTATTTATAGTAGTTCTTCCAGTGTTCATCAAATTTATCAACAAGTAAAATAATTGCTTGTGAAAACAATATTTTGATGGATATTTGAAGAGTTTCTTAGAAACTATTTAGAGCCTGTTGGCGAGTGACATTTACAAAATCAGTAGAAGCAAAGTTTCTATACTCCACTTCCTCACACGCAAATACGAATGAACATTGTAAATCCTTGTTAACGACGGTAGGACGCGCGATACATGAAATTTAGAACAAAGATCTTAAGTCCAATTCCAGGCGCTGTCGTGATGTTATTATGACGTCACAAGCTTTCTCTTTTCTTCTAATCAACCTTTAAATCCAATGTTTAGTATAAATTGCTTAATTGAGGATCTCAACTGCGTTATCATTTGTCTTATTATTAAAGAAAAATTAAGATAGTGTGGTCAGAAAACGTTTGCTATTTATGACGTCATATCACGTCTATTATAACGTCATGTCGATCGAAAGTATTGGTAAACATGTCTAGTGTCGAAATTGTCTGTCAGGACAGGATGTAATAAAAGTACGGAAATCATGTGATAAACACTAGAACTAATACGACCATGAGGTTAAATTAGAAAGATAAAGTTTGCGGAATAAAAGTCAAATAATACAGGAAAAAAAGAGCAATGCTTTTTCACATTCAAATCGTAAGTAATTGTGGCGTATTTCAGTCAAGGAAATCCGTGTATTAATCTACATTACGCATTCGATTGCTCGGAACTAGGAAACGTTTTAATTGAATTCGCAGCCATGTTGTTTCCGATAACTATATTGGTCCCCGTCAGATATGTTCTCGATAATTTCAGAAAATTGTCTTTGTGGGTTGCAAATTTCTCCTAATGGTTGCCTACTGCTAGATGAAACAGCAATTTGAATGCAATAAGATAAACTAATCTCTAATTGTATTTCTCTAAAAGACATTAGCTTGGGTGTGCAGCGATGTAAACAGGTCAGGGTTTGGTTTGTTCAGCAAGGATATGTCTCCTTTTAAACAGCTGCAAAAGTTTTACTCAGGAATTTGCTAATATCAACAATGACTTATGGACATTGAATTAATTAACTCAATAAATATGTATTTCATACAACTTTCTTATTTGTTCTAGGTCTGTCCCATTTTCATAATAATTTTAATCAGATTCATTTATATGCGATTAATATTGATTTCCTGCAGGAATAATAAAACATTTTCAAGATAATTATTTCAATTCACATAAGAATCTCCATTTTTGTAGACACTTATTCAAAATCATCAAAGTTATTCCACACCCATCGTCTATTGTGATTAGGCCAAACAAACCTTATGTTGTGGTTCACTTTTTCTAACTGAAATTGAATACGACATGGAGACAGGAAGTTCATGTCTGCTAGGAAAGTTGGTACACGTCGCTCAGGAAAGGTAGTTCATTCTACTGGGACAGGTAGTTTATATCTACTAGGACAGGTAGTTTATATCTACTGGGACAGGTAGTTTATATCTACTGGGACAGGTAGTTTATATCTACTGGGACAGGT
>JAUMHH010030114.1:0-10372 GCA_032359455.1 Chlamys rubida
GGGAGGGGAGGGGAGCAACCCACCCTGTTATTTTGATATACTAGATGGGGGGGGGGGGGGGGCTGTTACGGGTTGTTTTATTTGGCAGGAGGGTGGGAGAAAGCTTGTTTTGGGCTGCCTTTTATAAATGGGGAATGGGGTTACAGAACCATGTTTTGGGTTGTTATAGACATGAGAACCCTAGGTATATGTAAAATAACATCGACAGGAAGAAGAGGCTTCCTTTGCAACATTATCTCACTCCCTTATCAGCAATCATCTGGATTTCCGATCATAACAATATAAACTCCCTCCCCCTCACCTCTTTAAGCATACATGTACACTCTATAAAGTAATTGTTTTGTGGTTGGTTGTAGAATTTTTCGGTCCATTGACACTGTAGTTGATCACTGGTCCAGAGAAGACCCTATGTAACTGTTATTGATAAACTGTTTAATCTCCCAGCCGCAAAATTGGAAACGATCACCCCTTTGACAAGGGGGCTTGGTCACATAGTACTGTGTGGTTTCCCTCTATAACGGCCAATTAAATATGTTGTGATTATTTTCCTGTATAGAGATAGATTCAGTACATCAGTTTCTCATCGCAGTTACCTATCTGAACACAAGTACAGGGATCTAAAGGGATCAGAGAGTACTAAACTCAATGTTAGCCCACAATGATTGACAATAATTGAGGTCTTTATTCACCTCAATAGATCTCTATAACAAATCTCTGGTCAGGCTAGGGACATCTCCAATACTGCTAACAAAAGGTCGTGAACTCTCCTTTGAATGACCTTTCACCCCCGGGGATTCATCAGTGAAATTTTGACAAAAGTCAACATTCAAGCAGGCCAGGTCGATATTAATGGCCCATGGGTACAAACCTCAGGTATTCTTCCATACCTGTTCAACGTCAGAGGTTTTTATCTGTGTGTCCCGCCCATCAAACAATGGTCCCCTCCTACTCCATGAGGTTCATGTCTAATATCAATGGAGCCTGCCTGTCAAATTTTGTCACAAACCAAATTTCCCTTCAAAACTTTCCAATTCAGACACATTGTAGCCACAGGAATCTACTGATAGTTATTTTCGAGTCAAGTGAAAACCACATTCACACAATAAGAGTGAATGAAATGAAACTGACAATGATTTAAATGGGCAATAAGGTGAACAAGATAGTTATTTGAAGATGACACTGTACCCTTTGTTCGCTAAAAGCATATCACATTTCCACAATTTTGAAATGATGGCTATTAGAGATACATTCCACAAAACTTCAGAGGTAACTAAAAAAATATTTATGTCCTTTTTAAATTTTCCATTTATCATTTTTAATCTGACTACCAGGAAATATCTTCAATTTTCATAAGCTGGGAAGTATTCTAAAATCAGCAGCGAAAATTAGGTAAATTTCTGCATTCATAAGTAATTAAGCAAGAAAATTATCAATAAGTGAATGTTTACAGATTTTACAGATTAGATATTTGAAATATATAGATTTCAGAACCATTGCAAAAGAGAAAATGTCCACATCAAGATCATTTTAAAGAGATGCAATGTTAAGATTTCCAAACACAGAAATTTCCAGTTACTGTATGTAAAGTGTCCATCAAGGGAGATAATTACCAAATTTTCATTGTTTTCTGTTTGTGAAGCATTTTGCATCCGTTTATCATCTTTTTGATGTACATGTACTTTACTTAGATAAAAACAAACACCATGTACTAGACAATGCACCAATCCCAGATTGACAAAATCAAATGAACCTTTTTCATATATATTCTATAATACCAGTAATACTCCACGTTTTTGGCTTTCTGTGAATAAAAACACACAGAATGCAATGAGTGAGTCAGAGGACAAAACATAAAACAGAGCATATAAGGGTGTAGAGAAATCCTCACAGGACATATAAAGTATGTAAGTATCCAAAGAATGTGACAGTAAGCAGGCACAGCCTACACTAAGATGTTCCTTCAAGTGTCCATGCCAACTATTTCCAATCTCAAGTGACCACTAGCTCCTTATTTTGGCCCACATTATAAATCTCATGGGAGTTGGGAGGGAATGTGATACACATGAAGACTAGATACATGTATACTCTCAAATCACTTGACATGTACTTAGATTGTTTCTACTTTTGAATGACTACAGTAAGTACATCTGTACAAATCTTTTTCATTACTTTAAAACTGTGATAGCAACATAATTTTCTTTTCATTTTTTTGAATATTTTCCTGGGGTTTTTTTTCAAACAAATACTGAAATAATAGTATGTTGTTCACAAAAACCATCAAGGTTAAATTAAAACAGATATTTCATCCAAATGAGACGAAGAGGTCAAGAAGACCTGTATCTCGCAACTGGATTTTGATTACTGAGCAACTGCAAATATTTTCCCATTTTGAGTTACATCAATCAGCACCCAGGGGTACAACATTCTTTCTTTAAATAAAACTAATTCCCTAGTCCAAAGGAAGATTTACAGCAACTTTAGTTGAAATGTGATCAAATGTTCCGATGGCTCTAGCTACCTACCTTATGGTTCCTTAATGTTATTTGAAGTTTTCAACATGTCTAACCTCTGTCAACTTTAAAGTAGGTCAAGGTCACTTATATGAGGAAACTTTGTTGCACTCCATTTAAGTACCTATATTTCCTAAACATTATTACTCTAGACCTTTTGGTTTTCAAAAAGATTTTTTTTTCTAAGTTGAAAATGGATGACAGAAAGTTACTTTGCAAAGATTAAGTTCACCTGTTCTTCAGACCAGGTGTGTTCATCCTCGATATCCAGGGGTTGGGCTCACTGAATATGTCATAGCAAAATTGAAGGCATGAAGGTAGCTGTTTGATTGGTCTCAGGTAAAAAAAAAAATTGCTAGGCTGATACCTGTCCTTTGAAGATTACAAAGGAGAGTCGCCCGACTTCAAAGCCTGTCAATTTTTACCGTTACGTGACTGCGAGATTCTTTTGATGTACATCAAAGCATCAAACTAGTCTTCTCGCTTATCTTCAAGGTGCTGCACACTGAGGCTTCAATTTTGCTATGACATATTCCAGGGGTGTAGAGAGTGAAAGTGAGCGTAAGCCCTGGATATCGAGGATGAGGTGTGTTAAAACCTTCTAATTACTGAAGTCTTGTTTGTTTATTATCGGTTCTGGATGACAAGTTCAGAGATATCTCAAATACTTTCTAACGTCCCTAATGTATGACAGTTTACAAAACAGTTTTATAGCATCTACCTTAATTGAAATCCTTCAACCACATATAAAAAATGTGTAACATCATTTTTCCACGAACTGACAACCAAACACAAAAGCTTTTCTATCATAGTTGTAACATATTCATATAGCTGGGCTTATACCATAAAGCCTGCTCAGTGTCTCTCTTCATTAATACATGTACATTTGTCACAGGACCTGGCATAAGTGAACGACTGGACTGGAACAGATGGCCATACCTGGCCATTCATATGTGTAAATAAGGCCATCTAAATCACAAAATATTCTTTCAGATTATAAACCTCTGACCACTGAACCATATAAAATATGGCAAACTTAGATTTTAAACTTTTAATAGGTACATTTCAAAATGGAGAATACATGTAGATAGATAAGACACCTTACAAAAGCTCTACACTAAGAGAAAAACTTTGAGCTAAGCAATGACAACCTTTCAATAATGATCCGGCCATGCCATCTCTACAGTACAGGACTAATGTTCATGAATTCCCTGATTGACAAAGTCTGTAGGTAAAATGTTTTTATTAGTGTTCTGCAATCAATCTTGTACAATAAATAAACATCGCTGCACTGTTGAAACTAGGGGACACATTTCTAGTCACCGTCACGTCTGGAAAATCTCATTTTAATTTGTCAAGAGAACATCGTTAGCGCCTTTATCACATTTCATTCCAGGCCCATTTATTTGAACATTGAGAAGCTGCGGAAAAAATAACTCCGCTGCAGAATTCCAATTGAGCTGATCAAAGACACTCGGCATGAGTCATCACGTCTTTTCCTGTAATCTATCAAACTGTGAAGCTACCCTGACAATTTATCAATTTCACCACAGAGACCTGACTTCATTGCTTCACACAAACACACTGGTAGCCATCCACACATAGCTACCTTAAAAAAGCAATTGTCTGCGATGCGCCAAACATCCAGACACCAAAAATAGGATCAAAGTCTCAACACAAACCTATAAGGAACAAACCAATAACACAAAGACGTTTTCATATCTGTTCTATACTGACAGTGACCAAATTAAATAAAAGATTAACTTGTATGTAAACTGTTAACATATGTGCTGTGTCGTAACTATAAAATGTACTATAGTACTAAGGTGTTAGGCCATTATCTCTTATATAAAAATGATAAAGAACAGTAACACCTTGTTATACTCTCACAATTTGTCCAAAATAATTGGATTTGGCGATGAATTAAGGAATTCTCAATTAAGAAAAAAAAGGGGGACTGTGAAATATATTGGTGGCAATTAAGTGAGGCGGAAATTAAAGCGAGGGGCATTATATTGAGATTTTACTGTATATAACATGCTACCAGTGGTGATATGTTACTAAAAAAGATTCACAGTTTATATAAAAGAATAGTTCAAGAGATACACAAGCATCTATTAATATATAAAGCACATATAGAATTTGTCTTATCATTGTTTCATAATTTGTTTTATATGTCCTATCTTTAATTTAATCAAATGATTTCCAAAGATTGATTAAAAGATTTTTTTAACAAAGAATATTTTGGCAAATCTCCCATAAAATTCCTGTTTCCTTCTAGACCGTGTTTAGAGAAACAGGGGAGATAATCCAATTAACCAATGACAGTACCCAATGACTAACACAATATGACTCATCGTTCGCGTGTGATCACAGATGAATGGACAACAAAACATGGAAATCACCACCTTTCACTTTCGTTTCCTATTATAGAGTAAACGAGGAAGCAAAAAGCATGTAATTCATATTGTGATGAAGACATTTGGATTAAAAATTGATACTGGATGACTGTGAACCTCACACGGCACCCTTTGTATGTAAACCACAGGAGTTAAAATGTACATTTATTATTGATTTCAGTTTCTGTCAATTTTTTCTCTATTATATCATTTCTAAACAGTTTAGTAAGTGTAGCGTAACACATTTATACAGTATGTGTGTATAATAATTTTCAGGTGATCTTTATAAAGTACAATTTCAATGAAATGAAAACTTTATCATTTTGTGCCCGAGATTCTAAATTATTTTTTTTACCTGGTTGAGTATGATTTTAGATTTAATAAATCATACAAGCTGTCACTGACAATACTGCATATAACAACAACAATGCCCCCTCCCCCCACTGAACCTTCCCCAGTGCCCCTTCATGTCAACCTTCTCCTTCCTTTAAATTACAGTAGATAATGCAAGATCACAGGAAACTCTTGAGAAGAAAAACATGTAAACGGGATTGTTTGTAAATATTGCATCAGCCAAGGGCCTATAGGAGCCAGCCAATCAATCCCAGGACCAGTCTTACTGACGTTTATTTTAATTTTATTGTAGGTTCTCAGCCTCTGTTGTTACATCGGTGAGTCAATTCCCACCTAGTCTGGAAAACTATTACATAACAGAGGCAGTGAAATAAAACATCTTGTTACTTCCTCCACCAGCATAGTGTTTTGGTCAAATAATGATCGGAATCGATAGAAACGATACGCCTCCCGAAAACGACCTGCTCGTTAGTCATCACCAGTACACTGCACACAGAACTGATGGAGACAAAGTAAACTGCAATCTTACAGGTACAAGCCTCGTGCATTATAAAACTTCTTTATTTACCTGTAACACTGGTTACAGGTACAAGCCTCGGGCATTATAAAACTTGTTTGTTTACCTGTACACGGTATAAATTTAAGAAAATTATCTGGTTTTGAAACGACGAGACAGGTTCGTATGTAAATACTGTAAGAACACTTAAAGATTTCGTGACATTTATATGATGTTTGAATAAAAACATTTCTGTTGTCTTATGTCGGTTACTGAATTTTTCAGATTGTGAATGATATAGTCAACTGATTTTCACAATTCTTGTATTATCATTTTCTGCTTGTCTCGATGAAGAAAAAAATTAAAATAAAATCTGAAGAAAACTGCTGATGTCAACTGCCTTATGTGACAACCTGTGTATGATGACTGTCTTAATCATACAACATTTCTTGTGTGAACAACACCATAAAAGACAACTTGCCCTACATGACAAGCACCTGTACAAAGGAACAACAGGCGTGCTTTCACCATATAACCATGCTACAATTAAGCCTTAGTATTTTGTTTGTAAATACCTACATAAATGTACACACAACATTTTGATAGTCATATTATAAACATTGGAGACTGATAATTGAAAAGTTCCTTAATTATATTTTACACCTCAAAAATTACATTAAAAATATTGTTATCAACAACTCAACTTGATAGTGGTACTTTATTTATAACATTAAAAATGAAATATATTTCAAATACTTTAAATTAATTTATATCTTAATTGAAGTTAAAAGCAGATATATAATTAAAATGGTCTGTAGTGTGGTTTATCTGCCAATGTTTAAAATGTCAACCGGAATATCCTTGGTGACACTGTGACAACCCCCCCACCTAAGAGTGCTGATGAGGAAGAACAGTCACTTTAAATAACATGAGATTGGCCATGCATTTATTTATTTCTTAATTAAATAAACTGGGAATCCGGATCTGACAGACCACCTCAGAGTAAATCATAGTGTAGACATAAAAGTGGAAATACAAGATGTCATCTGTCTCCACACACACACGTGTGTGGGACTATGGATTGCAGCCGTCAACAGCTGTTTACATATAAAATGTCCCAGTCCTTCCCAATTCAAATAAATCCAGGTGATTTTTAGACTTATGTACATAAATGTATAATCTTATGACATCTTGGGTACAATTCTCCGCAGACCTCAGACTGCCTTCTTACAGCATTTCTTTACAGACCAGCCAGTGTCATCAAACACAGCTTCACGATATCTACCTTTGCCTACCGTAGAAGTGTGTCGCAACAAAAGGACAGTTTATGACAGCTACAGTGATTTCATTCAAACTTACCTGTGTGAAGAACTTGAGATTTTTCGGTTGGAAAATCCTCGGCAAACACGCACACTTAAAATCCCTCCACTCGCAAAACATTGTCAAAATTTGGAAACAAGTGTCAATTCATGATATGGCATTAAATAGCACCTCCACCTACACTCGAATCGCTCCGTTAAAATTTCAAGTTATTGTACGAAATAAATTGTTGTATCACTGTCCCATTATACATCTTGTCACACATATCTTAGCGAGATAAAAGAATCACCAACCCAAACAAACAGGGGTCTCTCTATGGCTCATACCTAACGTCATGTTACTAGATCAATAGGCTACCAAAATTTGAAAAGTCCGCCTGCCGGGCAGGAGAATGCTTGTATTGATCCCCGATCACTGCCGCCGATTGGGGTGCCCAAAGGGGGGATAATTAACTCTGGTCATTTATTATTCATCACCAGTGAAGTTGTATCTGCTAAGTGTTGGGTTTTCACAAAAGCACAAATTTTCAATTTCTACCACAATAATTTCCGCAGAGCACAAAAATTTATTTCTGTTCGAGGACGATCTTGTCTATGTAACTGTCTCTTGAATTTGGGGTACCAATTGGGGGTGTAATTAAAGGTAGATCATTTATAATTTATTGGCAACACAGTAACATCTACGCTGTCTCGTGCAATTTCACACTTGGAGTAACCACAGTGATGAATAATTCCTGCCTGTTTCACAACACTGAAATCTCCAAGGTCTCTCCCTAGCCAATAGTTTTATTAAAAGAAATATAAATACATCCTCCATGTTATGGATCTATTTGATAAATTGTTATTTCATTCCAAAAATAATTGTGTTTGAACAATAATTTCCTATTTCCTATCCAGCGCCTTCATTTCTGCATATTTCAGCCACTACATGATCATAATAAAATCTCTGTTCCTCATTTACTCATTTTATAATGGGTGTTACTGTATGGTACTTCCTCAGATTTGTTTTGTCTCTCTGATTGACAAGTACAAGGTGTATGTTTCAGACTGACCTGGGGCTATTCCACTTTTCTCTCTATAATCTAACAAATTAATCACCTAAATCTGGCTTCCCAAAGGCAAAACCAATACGGAATCAATCCCATGGGCAAATCTAGTACAATTATCAATTACAACCACAGGCTAAAGTATGAATTGTCTTTAATCATCCGTATATTTCATGACAAAAATACCATGCATGCCCTCATTTTCGCTGGATATTGTATTTCAGCATGCTTAAATGCTGTAAAATGTGAGGAAGATGGACAAGCTTACCTAATAATTACTACAGCAGATTTAATGGACTTTTAATTAATTCCTCTTCCTGAAACACAACCTTACCCACTACTTTAGCAAGTCTAATGGTCCTTTCTCTTTCTAAAACAACTTTAACCATTATACTATTGCAAATTTAATGGACCTCCCTCTTTTTGAAACACAACCATACCCACTACTCTAGAAAATGTAAAGGTCTTTCGTCTTTCTGAAACACAACCTTACACACTTCTATTGCAAAGTTAATGGTTGTTCCTCTTTCTGAAACAATTTTACCCACTCACTATACAAGATTAAATTATCCCTCCTCCTTCAGAAATACAAAATTACCAACTAATACAGTTGATTTGAACTTTTCTCCTTTTAATGTTTTCCTTTACTGTTTTGTCCTGTAATTTAAATTAGAGCTAAGGCTATTTTATACTGTTTTCCTATATTCATGTTTAAGTTAAGCTCAATAGGCTATGCTACCAAAGTTTTACTGCTTTTCCTGTAATTTGTGTAAGTGTTGCTACCTTACACTGTTTTTCTATTATTTTTGTTAGAGTTAAGGGTATATGCTATCTTACACTGTTTTTCTATTATTTTTGTCAGAGTTAAGGGTATATGCTACCTTACACTGTTTTTCTATCATGATTTTTTTTATTTAACATTCATCATAGTCATTTTACAGTAGTCATAGTATGGAATTCTTCTGGTGAGGAAAAATAGCACAGTATTTATAATAGGATATATTATTTATTTATCAGAACAAGTCCTATCTATAACACTTCTTAATTACCTTGATTTATGTATATGCATCAAAGCTAGGATTTACACAAATATTAGACTCAAGTCGGCATAAACGAAGCAATAAAAACATCTAATTTAAAAAAATAATTTTGAATAAGATTCCCTTTGTATATCAACTACAGATAACTTTTAATTACTTGATATATAAGTCTCTAATATGACTTAACATCTGTATAACACAGTCTGTATTTATTTTATACTAGATACTCCATTTGTTAAGGATATGATTTCATACCAGTAGAGTATTGATGTAGTATAAGATATCTGAGATGTAGGTGGGCGTCAAGCTACAGCCAGATCACAATCAACTGCTATACGATAACACCTACTACGAAATGGACCTTTAATTCACATTTTGTAAACACTAATTCCAGGTATCTATTGCATTATTACTATGTTAAATCAGCCTGTTACGTCAATTTGCATCCTTGTGTACCCTCTGTTAATCACGTACACCTTGCTCTCATGTCATATAGTGGCTGGCCAAATAATTTCTTTTTTAAGTGAAGGGTGAGTCAAATTTTCTTCAGAAACGTCATCCTTATACTTGAGATACTTAATGAATGATAAAACATCATCTTGATATTAGACGATACTGAGCAGCTGAATTGCGTTAAACCCAATTGAATTTGTCCCAGTTATAGTGTGTTACAGCTATGACTCAACCTTGCGTGAAACAGACACTTGTTGAAGAAAACTGAAATAGACATCACGTAACATCTAAATAAATGTAACTTCAGTCTAGGCTCACAGGGACAGTCCCAACGGCCATCTGTTAGGAAGTAGTGTGTCCAGATTAATCACTAGGAACAGTCTGAGGTCCTCACTAACTTATTTTCTTACAGATAAAGCCGCCGAAAATTATCATAAATAGGATATCTAAATATACCCTGTTTAAACATATATAGATAAGTATTGGTCTCATTATGTTAATTTATGACAATTCATTTTCCAGAAAACCATTTTTTCATTATACTGTTATCAAATTATAGAATATATGCATACATGAAAAAATGTCACTCTCTACGGTGTGAACTGGATACCAAAACAAATGTCACCCCTCAATTGTCTGGACTGGACATCAAAACAATGTAATTCTCTAAGGTATGACCTGGACATCAAAACAATGTCATTCTCTAAGGTGTTGACTGGACATCAAAACAATGTCATTCTCTAAGGTGTTGACTG
>JAUMHH010030125.1:0-10371 GCA_032359455.1 Chlamys rubida
AGACCAAATATGGAACAAATCCTTTCATTCCTACAGAAGAAGAAGGATTTTAAAGAATTTGCTATATTTCCCCTATTTGGCCCCGCCCCTCAGGCCCCTACCACCATTTATACAAAATTGAGTCCCCGCTCCAGACCAAATTTAGTCCAAATCTACTAGGCCATTCATGACAAGTAGCGTTTTAAAGGAATAGTTGACGGACGGATGACAGACGCTGCGCCATGGCATAAGCTCACTTGTCCTTCGGGCAGGTGAGCTAAAAATAACGTTCAGCTTCTTCAGTGTTTCAGTATCAGTCCAAGGTCATTTTTCAAGATTGTTGGTCAGCTGAATTCTTTACTTTGATGACTAGATTTTACCCGACAGAGACAGTAGGAATTGGATGCCATTTATTGAGGAATGTATCACTCTTATGGCTTGCGGTACCATTACTTTTAGTAAACTGCAAAGGTTTCATTAAGTTTATTTAAATGAATGACATTGACCCATTTTCAAGGTCAGAGGTGTTAAGTTACATTTGAAAGACTTCTTTTGAAATACAATGAAACCCAGGGCAACATTTGGCCAGTAGCATGCTGGGACAATGGGCTATAGTTTTACAAATTATGTACCTTGACCTACTTGCAAGACCACAGATTTCAACAACATCTGAACAAGATTGAGGTCTGTGATATTGGGCAAGTAGCCTGCTGGGATGTAGGGCTATCAAGTTTGTTCCTATTTATGAGATTAACTCATTTCAAGGTCACAAATGTTCAAAACCTTTAAATAATTAGTGACTACAGGTAGTCTGAAACCTTTATCCATATTGAAGATCACATGGTCTAAATATGCTGAAAACCTTTAAACTACATAACTATAATGCTTTCTGGCCAATTGCATGCTGGGTTGAACTTTGTTCAAATGAATGACCTTCACCCATATTCAAGCTTGCAGGGGTCAGATGAGTTGAAAACTTTGAAATGACTTATTTTGAATAACCAATAGGCCAAGGGTGATGCTGTTTAGCTGTAGTCCAATGGGTTAAAGTATTACGTTTGTTCAAATAACAGACCTATATATGTCCAATCTTTCTTATATGTCCAATCTTTTATAATCACATCATGATGTTGATTTTGAAAGCCAATAAGATAAGGTTACTTAACATATGTACACATGCAAGTCCAAGAAATTAAATACAAAACAGACAAAGAGGTCAGTATTTATATGTTTTAATGAGTCAAATAAATTATGTATGGTGCATTACATGGACATATGAATCATTATGCTATTCACATCTACAGGCCTGAGCACAGTCACACTGAAACCTGGTTTGTCATCCATTCAATAGAAATTAGGGTAAAATGCTCAGCTAAATTGAGAATTGATCCTGCACTGTACCTTGCTCATTACACTATGCAATACATCAGTAATATTGATAAAATCGTGAAATTTTACTAAAATACAGTATCGTATTGGAATATACCTCTTACTGGCTCGGGCAGAGTTCGCCCATTAGACCTATTTATTATTTTAAGTTTTCCTACACACCAGCTTTGAGGATAACAATATACAAAATTGTATTGAATATCTAGCACCTGCGTCTTTGACAAGGAACATTTAGGAAAATAGGTTTAAAACAGACTAGGCAAGTTGGACATTAACTTGGAACAATCTTCATTCTTATTTCCAATGGGTTACCATTGCCAGCAAAGAGTTGATAGACCTGCTCCATAGTGTCATGTTATTATGAAAATAGACTCCCAGTATGTTTGAGGCTTAACTGATCTGTAACTTATAAAACATCACACAGATCAGAGGACATATGATTTATCATGCATAGCTTTAAAATACCAGCAATATGTTTTCAAAGTGGAAGAATTTTGACAAATTATCACAACTAAAAAACAAATGCATCTTTATAATATATAACTGCAAGGAATTCCGTCATGTTTTACAACACATGCCCGAATATTAAGTCAATAGTTACATTTATAGTCCAGATGGTGTTTAAAACTACAGGTAAAATGACTCGCCATAATTTGTATTTCAGCCAATTTACGTTGCACTATCTTCAACATTGCTTTCCAGTATATTTAGAATATCAACATTATTTTAATAGTGTAACTGCCAGACAAAACTTACTAAATCAGTAAGGTGCAGCACTGTCTCATCAGACACTGGGTTGTTTTTACAGCAAGGTTTACCTGAGAATTGGACATGAAAGGGAGAAATTCCAGTGAAACGGATAAAGCAGGCCTGGGAAATGGTGTGAGTACTTAGGCAAGTGAGAATGAACAGTTTTACTGCTGCAATGTCTGACTAGAGAAACTGTGAGCTATTCCCTCCACTTGTGCTTACCGGGTACAATGTTTCTGGAGCAGAAATTAACATTTATAGGGCCATAATTCCAGGAAAAACAGTAGTATTGCACTTTCACTGTGTCCAGTTACCAAAAAATCCAACAACTGTTAGAATTTGCACTTACAAGGTTCCCAGAGCAGAAATTTTAGAGGGCCCTAAATCCAGGAAGAATTGTCGAAATTCCTTTCTTCGTGGACATCTACAAATGATGTACTTTCACAGTGTCAAGTTACAAACAAATCCTGACCCATGGTCTAGGAGTTGCACTTAAAAAGGATCATTGACAGATGGATGGACGGCGATTCCTGTATATTCCTCCAAACTTGGTTTGCAAGGGGTATAAATATGTCATGTTGAATACAAATATTTTTGCAAATTTGATTTGGAAATACTAATAGGAACAGTATAATCTACTTAACAATATGTCTGTTACATTTAATTCAATATACTTTGATGTTATCTCTTAATTGATTGTTTTATACATATCTAAGTATTTTATTCTTGCAAAATTAATTAATACTTTTAACATTCGAAGATAGTTGTTTCTGAAGATAATAGTCCTGACCCTTGTTAGCCTGCCCTAAGTAAGATCAAGTATCTCATATTTGACCTTTGTCAGATGAAGTGATACATGTTCATGTAGTCTTTGTACTGAAGCTACCTTTAAATAATTCTGCCAAGCATATGGCATTGTACTTTTAATTGACTTCGACCATGATTAAACTTGTCAAAGTTGGACTATCTTGTTATCTTCTGTGAGAGTATCGTAGAATGGTAACAGAGATTCAATCTTAAAATCATGTCCAAGAATTTTGGTTTAATACTGAATAGCACTTCCTGCACGAGATGAATATATAAGTTCAGTCTAACATCAAACCATATTTGTTCTATTTTGTGTGTACAAGTTATACTTTGTAAGAATTTTTTACATGTTTTAAAATTGTATCCGACCATTATCAATCTTTCTTAAGTAATATAGTCACTGTTGATGTGACATATATATGTGTTCCCGAGATTACTTATATTATTTTTATGTTTTAGGTGAAGTCTCATGTCAATACATCTCATACTTCAACAGAAACTTTCATGTCTATATGTATAGCTTATAGGTTAAGAGCTAGTCTCATACGTCAACAGACTTTCATTACTATATGTATAGCTTATAGGTTAAGAGCTAGTCTCATACTTCAACAGACTTTCATGTCTATATGTATAGCTTATAGGTTAAGAGCTAGTCTCATACTTCAACAGACTTTCATGTCTACATGTATAGCTTATAGGTTAAGAGCTAGTCTCATACTTCAACAGACTTTCATGTCTATATGTATAGCGTATAGGTTAAGAGCTAGTCTCATACTGCAACAGACTTTCATGTCTATATGTATAGCTTATAGGTTAAGAGCTAGTTGCTGGAAGTGGCAGTGAAAGGACCTATGTTTAATGCTATATGGCTGATTTGTTTTGATCAAAAACTTACATGCAAAATTGTGTTTGTATAGCACTTAACCATTTTTACAGTCCTGTTTCAGTTATGATGTATGCCATTTAAACTGAGATCAACAATGTTAAAATACACATGTACTAAAGCTGAGGTGCAAGCTAAAAAACAGAAGCACAGTACTGACAAAAAACTTTCATTTTATTTGCTATGTATATGACGAAAATATCCAACGAGACCTTCTAATCACAGGTACATCAATATGAAGTGTTACAAAATGAGTGGGAAACTTGCACCACTAAAATGAGAGAACTGATGACGAGATCTCATGGGTATGGCATCAGTGGATACGAACAATCGTAGATAGAAATAGCACTGTACTGCTATATAAGGGTAAAGCTTAGTGAATGTAACTGTTACCAGTAACAGGCTTATAATACTCTACACACCAGGTTTTATATCAATTTACTCGTCACTTTGTAAAATTAAAATGAAGTAGTGGATCCATTATCATCAAGGGTTAAGTTAAAAAAATCCACGGGCAAAGTTGTGAGTTTACCTCCTGAAACTCCCCTGGATCCACCACTGCCATAGTGTAAAATTTATTTCAACCTGCCAGAAAGATCCAGTTCATTAGCTAGAAGAGAATGAAAACAAATTCCTCATTGTATACACTCAACGATGCATTGATTTAATATAAGTTGTATTGATCCAACCATAATGTGTATTAAATTTGGCTTGGCCAACATCTGGTATAAAATTATGAAATTGACGTTTCATCTAAAATTTATCAGATCTACAGCATGAATCTCAAATTACGATGGTATCAAGCATCACAACATACTTTGGTGCAGATTTCTGGCAGACAAGTTCACTACACAAACCATAACACCTGAATAAGTCCATAATTAAACATCACAAACATTATTGCAGCCTGCTCTTATATAAAAGTAACAAAAAAAATATCAGATGAATAATGTGTGCCTCCCAACAATAGTAAAAAGGTTCATACATTAACAAAAAGCCATTGGAAATCAATAACAGACACAAGATAGCATTAACCGGCTGTGAGGTCTAGAGGGTAGGTATTCACAGCTACTTGAACCCCATTTAGCTAGTAGACATAGGTTAACATTGTTTGAACCCCATTTAGCTAGTAGACATAGGTTAACATTGTTTGAACCCCATTTAGCTGGTAGACATAGGTTAACAGTGTTGTTTGAACCCAATTAAGCTGATAGACAGACATAGGTTAACATTGTTTGAACCCCATTTAGCTAGTAGACAAAGGTTAACATTGTTTGAACCCCATTTAGCTAGTAGACATAGGTTAACAGTGTTTGAACCCCATTCAACTGGTAGACATTGGTTAACATTGTTTGAACCCCATTTAGCGGGTATACACAGCTTCTCGGTGCTTAAATTGTGTCCATTGCTTTTCTCTCATTGCTTGAGCCCAATGTGCTGGAAGCACAGGTTGGCATAGTAAAGGTCAATTAGACTATGAACTCTACATTGGGTACTAAAATAGTAAGATAGAATTCTATCTTTGTAATCATTTAAACATTACAATGACAGAAAAGGAAGAAGAAAGGAAAAGAAATATTTACATGAATAGATTGTCTAAATAAATTTAATACAGAAAAATATTGATCTTTGTTTCATCATACAATTGCCTTCAAACCTAAAACCGGGATATGGATAAAATATCATTCTGGAATTCAATATTGACAACAATACCTAAAGCTTTGGAAAGGTTTCAACAGTATCACAAGCTTCAGAATATCATGTTAATATCACAAACACTATGATATTATTGCTTATTTCATCATTTATAAGAATGCCAACATATATAATTTACTTCAATAAAATATACACATACAACAAAAACTATATCCAGCAATTAACAAACAAAATAGGCTCCTTTTACTCTAATAGCACTTCTCATACAAGTGAATGCCGATACCTACACTTTTCAAAATTTGAAAAATGATGTCGTAACTTCAGCAACACCTGGTAAAGCTGAAAGTTTTTGGAAGACAATTCCAGATTTGTTAGCTATAGGAGAAACCCATTGTTATAATGGGTTATAGGAGAAACCCATTGTTATAATGGGTTATAGGAGAAACCCATTGTTATAGGAGAAACCCATTGCTATAGGAGAAACCCATTGTTATAGGATAAACTCATTGTTATAGGAAAAACCCATTGTTATAGGAGAAACCCATTGTTATAGGAGAAACCCATTGTTATAGGAGAAACTCATTGTTATAGGAGAAACTCATTGCTATAGGAGAAACCCATTGTTATAGGAGAAACCCATGGTTATAAACCCATTGTTATAGGAGAAACCCATTGTTATAGGAGAGACCCTGTTATAGGAGAACCTCATTGCTATAGGAGAAACCCATTGTTATAGGAGAAACCCATTGTTATAGGAGAAACCCATTGCTATAAATTGCAGACAGCGCCGTTAACTATGTAACACCATAGCCTGAACCTTTAACAATGTGACACTACAGCCTTTACTTTCTTAGAAAAATTGTACAGTATAACCATAATGTTATATACAATCGACCATAAAAGACGAGTGTTCAAAGTATATGCCAAGAGCTTGTTTTAGGCAAGACTGAGGAGTGTGTGGAGCAAAATAAAATCCACCCCTCAAATCACGCTCTGTATACTCTTACCAACCTTCTAGTACATATGTATGCCTAAATAGGACAGAAATACAGAGGATTCAACTTTTGTCATTCTTAGGTGTTGTGATGAAATAGGAAATTTGGCTTAATTGCAATGCAACACACAACAAGAGACATTAAGGTTTCGAGGGTAATGATATGATTTTTTATGGCATCATTATGATAACATGTCATATATATAACAAAATCACTAATGCTGTTTAGAACAGAAATTTAAATACTCTTCTGATTCCATAAAAAAAACTTTAGTTTCTTCCTATTAGAAAAACAAATGTGCTCTATTTAAAAAAAGTTTGCTTCAAATTCCATCCTTCATCCCATTTGATTTTATAAACTCACAATTTATTTTTCGACACATACCCACAATATCTACATGAAATTGTGAATGACCAAGAATTCAGATATCCCCATCCAGTGGCATGTATACCCGTACAACTAAGTTGATTGAACAATTCAATTTTGCTTTGTATAAGATTGATCTTTGGACATTATATCAAAACAGGCATTACACATCTCCTACACAATTTGCATAAAAATATCACTATAGGTTTCCTGTGCCCATGATATTAAAGTCGTCACAAATCAGTGAAGGCATATGACAGATCATGCTCATCTTCTGTATTGGTTCTCAAAATGTAATACAACAAAATAGTTCAGTCAAAAACAAAAATTCAGTAAAAATTTATATTTGTCAAATAACAAATAAATAAATAAATATAAAAATCTTCACATTTGTTTTGCAAAATTCTTGTTTGCACAACATTTACGGTATTTTGCCATATATTAGCAAAAAAAAAGCAGGTATAATCAGTTGGCCGCTCCACATTGCACACTGGTCTCCAGTTTAACTTAATGCTTAAAACATATTTGTTCAAAATGTCAACAATTCATGTACATGTATTTATAAGAAAATCACAGCCTTATACTGCTGCCCTCACATTCTTAATTGACGACTTGGTAAGTACAATGCATCCCCTCCCTAACTATTGTGCTCAGGCAGTTGACGAAACCACATATCATTCCTTGGGTGTTTGGTCAATAGTATCTTAACTCTTTGTCCCATGCAGCCACTCTATAGTGTTGGGAAATAAAGCGTTATTACAACGTAACACTTTTGGAATCAACAGAATCTCCATTACACTTCTCGTAGAATCAAACTTTGTTTTAGTCTTATTATTTGAAGAAAAAAAAATGTAAATTAATCATTCTTGTACATGTACAAATATTGAAAAATAGTAATTTATTTTAGAAATTATGACATTTTCATTCTGCTTTTTTCCAAAGCTTTTTTCATGTGGTTTAACTCATTCACCCCTGAAAACATATTTTTAACTCTTCCAATTCAATGTTTAGAATAGTTCATTATGAAATTTCATGGGTGAATGAGTTAATAAAGTAAACCAAAACAGCATGGCTTCTAAAACCTTTTGCACAAAGACAGTGTAGAGGCATCCAAAACGCTAACAACAGGAAAGTGGGGAGGTGTCAAAAGGTGCGTTCATGGGGCAAAGGGTTTAGATATCAAATAAAGCTTACCAGAGTTAGAGATACTTCATTTGAAGTAAAAGAAAAAAATTGTTATGATATCCCTACAAATGATCATTTAACAAAATATATCTTGTTAACAATCCTGAAATATCTCTTTATAGTCCATTTGAAAATAGAGCATTTGTGGAAATGACACAGAAAACTGACTACCTGTGTTTTACAAACATCTGTAAACTGTACACACTGTAAAATGCACCAACAACGTACAAGAGAAATACTCAGTAGTAAGAATGTATATAAATAGGTAAATGATATTTATCCAAAATGTACTTCAACATGCATGCCATGGAATAGCACTGCAACCAACGACCCACCAGTGCACAGTACTATGGAGCATGCTTAGGATGGCAGTCATGTCAAATTGTCAACAAAAGCACGTTATGAAGATGATGTAATGATGAGTGAAGATGATGATGAGTACAAAAACTCTTGATACTGGCCCTGTCACCGACAATACTCGGTTTCAGCTGCTGTTGATGAATGGTGAGCACCTACAAAGAAATAAAAACATTTACATGTCGTTATAATCATAATGCTATCCCCCTTTATGCAGTTAATCAATTTATGAGACTGGGAATAACCCAACTTTACTCCCCACATTAAATAAATTATCAAAAATAATCTTCTTACAATTACCCAATGAATTATAGACATTGTTCTGGCATAAAACCAATCAATCAATCAATCAAAGTGCAATTTAATTAAATTTATCAGTGATAGCTATTGATGTAGAATGAAATATGTAAGAATAGTGAAAAATGGTTAAATCTGTTCCGAGTTTCATACACGGAGAAACCAAATTAAGTGAACTGATATATATGCCACTATACTTAATATTATTTTCAAGTTTTAAAGTATGAAAGCCAGTTCATGCCCATCTTCACTGGGCACCAACTTTTAATACACAAGTGTGAATACAATTTTCATGAAGGACTTTGGATAATTGACTCCTGTAGAAAACATATATGAAATTAAAAGTTTGTTGATGATCAATGCCTTCCAGCCATATTTCTTAATAACTTCATGAATAAGATAATAACCTACTTTCTTTGCGCCGTGCTCGCTTTCTTCGCCTGTCTATACAGGCCACTTCAGCTTTTAAGTTCATATACACTTTGCGTATTTCCTGAATTTTCTCCATCAAGAATGATATTCTTTTTTCTCCCTCCAAATACTTTCCCTCTTCTGAAATCATGAAAATGTGTATTAGATTTTACTGTAACAAAATTACAAACTCAAGAAGAGAACATAAATACATATATTACTAAGTGTGATGTGCGGTGACAATTCCACAAGTGCTAACCAAAATGGTAACAGAGACGGCTCTGGAGCCTCTAAATTACAACTGCAATCGCAAAACATTGTGATGAGCAGCAACAGCACTTTCACTTAAAATTTTAAAACGGCAGTTGTTCAATATAAAGTTCATATACTCTCCAAGTCAGTCCAATATAACTGAAGTTATAGCCTCAGATGTGGCAGCTACCTGGATTGTGTAAAAGACAAGTATATCAATAAGTGGTCATATAGAGCGATCTACAAAGATGTTCTCTCCTGAGGTCAGTTTGATCAGACAAGTATGTATGTCTATGTTTCAGTGTATCCTTTCAGAGATTAAGCCTGACAGACCTGTAGGCTTTAGAAGTCTTGGCCAGGGCTGGCCAGATGGCAACATCAAGTCACAATGTCCATCCCATTTTCATAATGAACAACTCGGATCAAATTATTTATATTGTCAAAAAGTCCAGGATTCATTGTGATTGGCTTATTAACAGAAGAAAAGTTACCATGCCAATGTGAAACCTTCATTTAGTTACCGACAGAGTGGGTCCTCAGAAAAGAGTAGAGATGACAACTTGATCAGAACAGATTAAAGAAAGGGTTTTAACCAAGGCTTGGGGATGAATTAACACTTTTTAACATTGTAGGTGAAGACCGACCACAGCTTTAAAGAGGCTTTGGGTGAAGACTTAGTTAGCAGGGTGTTGTAGTGGACAGGTGAAGGTTTATACAGGCTGATGTTGTAAAGAAATGTTGAAAAACTTTACAGGTTCGTGTTGTACAGGAAAGGTGACACGGTATATAGCTTGTGTTACACAGGAAAGGTGACAAGTTATATAGCTTGTGTTACACAGGAAAGGTGACAAGGTATATAGCTTGTATTACACAGGAAAGGAGTTATTTAGGTTGACATTGTACAGGAAAGGTGACAAGGTATATAGCTTGTGTTACACAGGAAAGGAGTTATTTAGGTTGACATTGTACAGGAAAGGTGACAAGGTATATAGCTTGTATTACACAGGAAAGGAGTTATTTAGGTTGACATTGTACAGGAAAGGT
>JAUMHH010030136.1:0-10371 GCA_032359455.1 Chlamys rubida
AGTTAACTGCATGGTGTGTGATCCAGTCAACCGCATGGTGTGTGACCTAGTTAATTGCATGGTGTGTTACCTAGTTAACTGCATGGTGTGTGATCTAGTTAACTGCATGGTGTGTGATCTAGTTAACTGCATGGTGTGTGGCCTAGTTAACTGCATGGTGTGTGACCTAGTTGACTGCATTGTTTATGACCTAGTTAACTCAATGGCGTGTGACCTAGTCACAACTATTCATGTCACGGTGTGTCCCATCAACCTGCTCAATTCTCATTTTTAATCCTGCATGCTTGTTACATTGCATTATCTCATTTTTGTATTTGTAAAACTGTAATCGATCCTTTGTCGATATATTTTCTAACACCTGACGATAAATACACGCCGGCATGCTACACTTGTCGTATGTTTGGTTCATTATAGTGAAAGCGCCCGTCTCTCGGTGTACAAGTTACCATGTACACGGGACGTCACAAAGCCAATAGTCAATAGCAAAAACAGAAATTAGCAATGCTGTTGATAAGGGCTCATCTGAATGTTTAATGTCGTAAACATGTGGTTTGCATGCAAATTATTCTATGACTTTCCAATAAAACTTATGAATATTGATGTGTGTAGATTGACGATATCATCATACTGAACACAGGGATTCGTCGTATCCATAGTCCATAGACCGTGCTGGTAATTGAACATGATTAAGATATTGGTTTCAGAATTATTTATATCTCATTGTTGGAAGACCAAATGTTGCGCGCGAGACACTTAGATTCAGTGCTGACTCGTTAAGGAACGATTAAGTACTTAATTAAAAATGTCCATTATTTTTGGAACTTAGACTAATTGTAAGAATATCATGGGATGGTGCTTTACCTGCTGCATTCAATTGTACGCGTTATATTAGCCATTTTGTCTGTATGAGCAGGGACAGGTATGCCGGTAGTATTCCCTTCCCGCCCAGAACGCGATACGTCAGCACCGGTAATGCCATTATCGCAGGATTAGGAACCAGTTTATTGTAGGGCAGGGTTTCATTACTCTGTTGGAGGCTACCATTAACAATACCTCACTAAAAGTATAGTCAACTTGATCATATCTACATTGCTAGCGTTGTAAATGATTTGATTTAAAATTATGAAATATATAAAATAAAGAAATACAATTTCTTTCTGTATTGAACTAATACTTAACATACCAAGTTGTCAAAAGAAGTTTTAAGCGTATTTTATTCTTTCTCTCGTTTTTTGTCGTTTTCATCCGAGCTTCTTCCTAAAGTCTACTTTAGATTTTACATTCCAAAACTTCCCTTGCAACTTGGATATATATTTATCATTGACGGCAGGAAATTTTGACATAAAACTGTAATAAATCTTCCATTTCTATAGAAAAATCGTTCTCGGAAGAAACGCATTTGCATAATACGGATATAATGAAATAATCTATTGCTATTTTATTGTGAGAACTCACGTGGGCTTTCACATATTACCAGATACACTAGCGGGATGGCTGTCTGACAAATGTCATAAATCGAAGGTCCAATTGACATGTACCGAAATAACATCTTTTATGTTTTTTATATGAATGCAAGATCCTGTCCTGTTCAACTTGTAATCTGCACTGTTTCAAACTTGCGAAAATGTACGATGTTGAAATTATTTTGTATGTCATTTACAGTTTATACTAGAAATTATATATAGCAGGAGTATCCAATTGCCAATACCTTTTTAGATATTGCAGGTATGGCGTGACATGATGTAAACTCGTTGTCGATGTGAAAGGATTCGATTGTGGCCAACGCAGAATCCGTTACAGTTTGACAGATCTGAAATTCGTGTTAGCGCTGAGTTTGTGGATTCTGAAAGCTACAGTTTGTATGCGCTTCGCTGACCGGTTTGGTACAGTACATTGGCACACACAAAGTTTAACTGACATGTTTATATAGTCGATATGTAATGTAGTAAAGAGTCATTTATTCAAATTGATGGATGCACCGCTGATATTCGTTCCGCTCGATATATAATTCTATGATTTAATCGATGTTAAAATGATGTTTGATGCTTTAAAACCCTTTCTCTTGGATGTCTACTAGCAGTGCCTTAATCCCATACACAAACCAGACATCTGCATACATTATAACTTGAAATAAAAACAGTTACGTATTCAGCTTGCTTATCTGGAATCAGCATTCATATCGAATATGCACTTTATTAGATACGTCAAGTGTCCCTCGATATGCGCCACATATAATACGAACACAAATTTAGACAGTGATCGATGAAATGTACCCTAGTCGTTAAATCAATCTCACACACGTGCAATGTCCACAACACACATTCACAATACGTTCCAAACATACGTGAGATCATGTAAAGTACACTTGACTGTGGGAACTCGGGAGCCCACTTCAGTCTTCTACGGAAACACGTAAAGGACATGATGTCATGAAGGAGAAGGGGACAACACACAAATAAAGGTTCCATAAAAATTACAGTGATGGCGATTTAGAGATATGTCTGATCGGCGTGTATGTTTTTAAATGAACAAATAAATAAATAACTGCATTGATCATTATGTGCTTGATCAATATTGTTTGAACAAAGTTGAACTTTTGTCTTCCTGAAGCTGTCATTCTGTCGAGTTTTTACACAGAGTTTCGTGTGATAAATATGACACTTGCTTCGACAAGTGACCTTCTCAAGCTTTGGTTATATAGTGACCTCCGTGTGACAAACGTCACTCTTCGACAAGTGACCTTCTCAAGCTTTGGTTATATTAAGACCTCCGTGTGACAAACGTCACTCTTTGACAAGAGACCTTCTCAAGCTTTGGTTATATTAAGACCTCCGTGTGACAAACGCCACTCTTTGACAAGTGACCTTCTCAAGCTTTGGTTATATATATAGTGACCTCCGTGTGACAAACGCCACCCTTTGACAAGAGACCTCCTCAAGCTTTGGTTATATTAAGACCTCCGTGTGACAAACGCCACTCTTTGACAAGAGACCTCCTCAAGCTTTGGTTATATTATGACCTCCGTGTGACAAACGCCACCCTTAGCTCGGTGTCTAGATGAAGGTTTTCTTTTGTTAAATCCAACTACCTGACAAAGAACAAGAATTCCATCCGTCGGCGATCTGGCGAGGGACTACGTGCCAACTCGTGAATATGAAGCATTGTCACATATTTACTCAATTTGAGGTGGAATATAATTATTTATTGTCAAAGTTGATGAAAAAAATAAAATGCATTTTTCAAATGTTGTATGTTTGTTCGGATACAAATGTGACCATCTTGAAAATTTATTCAACTGAGAATGGTAACTTTGCTTGAGGTGTATTTATTTTAGTCCTTGTATGTAATCTAAGTAAAGCAATGCTATTTATAAGGTCTTAATTTTACAATAGTACGTTTGTTCATGTGTTTTGGTTCACATTGAGCAACCTTACTTTAACTATTAAATGTCAGATATTATTATCGTGCATGTGCACTTGATAGAAGAATGTTTTAGCGAATTATCGGCGTTGATTATATCACTTTTAGCGTTGTGACCAATAAACAAATTTTCTCTTTTCTGATTTATGCATACTAGGCATTAAATGTAACGACTTCGCAACATTTGAAGGAACTTTTAACTCTCCAGCAGCAACTAAGATCACTGAGGTAGGAGTCAGGATCACTGCTGTTTGTCCCAAAATAACACATTCTGACATTTAGGGACAGGTGTTTAAGAAAGGTAACAACCACTTTGTGGAAAAGCCACGCAAACTTTACCAGTAAGTTAAAAACATTAACATTTTTTAAGAGAGGTGAAAACACCGAACTTTATAGTGTTTTTTTTGCAGCTCTGACATTAGAAATGCATGCTTACTAGTATATGAACTTTTGTATTTCAATGTCAACATTTTATGTATAACGTACGTACTCTATTATGAGAGCTATATACATTTTGTAATACCATACTATCTTTATATCACATTTGCAAACTTGCTACCATATGTTGCAAATGTGTGATGAAAGTTCCCTTTTTTTAGGAACCTCATCGATCAAATGATTTATATCAGCTGTGAAGCCAAATTCTTGTCGTTCCACCTAATTTTGGATCAGTGTATTCTCTAAAGTGGAGGGAGACTGTAACCAAATTTGGAAAAAAAGCTACTGTGTAGCAAGTCGCCGCCATCTTTAACTCCCAGCTTGCATCCGTGATAAAGTGAAATTGTGTTTTATTGAGGTTTCCTTTTAATTTCTGGTTTTCTATGTTTATAGTTAACGAAATATGAATCAATTTAATGATATTGCACTTTACAAAAAGGATTGGCGGTTTATTTGTTTGGTTTCATGAACTAGGGAAGGGAAGTAAGCCTGATTAAATTATTATTGTAACCATTCCTCTTTGAGATAGTTCGCTTGTTGGTGTGTCCAACATACAGGAAGGAGATTATTATTAGTTATACCTAAGCTGTTTGACTTCTTTTAATCTCTACATATCTTCTTATATCTCTTGCAAGTCTTGCTCCAAAATATTGAGCGTACTCCTTTGTGATCCCTGCAAAGCATTTTAACATTTATCTTAATTCATTTGGAATTCTGTTGATATAAAGTTCGGGCTCTTTTACACTATTCTGATTTTAGCATGTGTCTGACGCGTCGGGACATCCATATATCACTCGGACCACAGTGTGTGTGTATTATTCATATTTGGAAAATGTAATCAAATTGTATCCTGGTTCGCCTGTACTTTATTATTATTATCATCAAATCACGTCTACTGCCATCATGTAGATTTAAAGACAATTTTCTGTTAAATTTGTATAAGGATAGCTGATATTTCAAATATCTCACTTTCGAGAATGTCTCAATGCTCTACATGGATGAGTTAACCTTACCGATCTTACCATTACTTACACCTGATCACACACATCCCACACCTTCATACACACCGACAGACATACCTCCACACTTATACAAGCATATTGATGATTGATGTAGCTTTGAATATGGGCTGTAATATTCTAACTAAATACAATCTTGCTTTACCTCTTTTAAACTAGAAAGAGACCGACTGGGCTGATTGAAAGATTTCAATTCAGTGCCATTTTTATGATAAATATTTTATTTGATGGAATCAATACCACTACTAAACCTTCTACATTTTATGTATTTTATACAAATGGAATTAAAAGTTTAAATCATGAGGAATTTCACCTTTTTACACTGTAATATATTCTTATTTGCATACAATTCCTTTGATTTCCCTAGGTTGATGTTTCACTACAAGGCCGGGATATGATATCATTATAGATATAAACACATCAAAGGACGATAATCTTATCAATGAATCATCAACCATATCAAATATCACAGCCCGGTCATATCTCACCATCACTGGTAACACCAATGCCTGTACTTAAGGTATATGCTACCGTTTATACTTGATACATGTTTTTTGTTCCCAGGTTTATCTCCCTTAGAAAATGTTAATTTTTAAAGTATAATTTGTTATCATCTGAGCTTCAACTTGACGTGTGGTTGAACTTACTTCAAAAGTGTCTTCAAGTAATGCAACAAGTTCTATAGCAATTAAGCGAACATTTTCATGTTTTGAATTACATGTATGTTATATGAAAAAAGCATTTCAAAGTTATGTAAATAACAACTTCAAAGTTATATGAAAAACCATTTCAAAGTTATACAAATAAGCAATGTATAAATTTATTTATACACTGTACAACCAAATATTTCACATGTCATGAAGAAATTTATACAGATAAGCATTTCTCATGTTTGGAGTTCTTTTATATTAACAATCATTTATTTTTTTATAACTATGCTGGAAAGAACATGCCTGCTATAGCAATACATCCTTAAATATTGACATTTTGTATTCATGTAGGAAAGCGGTATGTAAACCCAATTTGTTCGTCCTCATGTACTTATGTTACCTTGAGTTGTTGCTGAAGTAGCCAATTACGTTTATTTCGATTTTTTCAGAATTGTTTTTACTTGCATTAAGACATGCGACCTTAACTTTTAGTTCTTTCCGGGGGACAAGTCTGGCAAGATGTAACGAAGAGCTCAAAACGAGTACAGGAGATAAAGTATCTCTGAAAGACCATGCTAATGTCTAGCAAAACCACTGGACTGTTCCGATAGTATGGGTTCCACATTTTTATGTTTTAAGATAACAAAGACCAACTCCAGCAACAAGGTTGAATACACAAACTAGGTAACAGTATGTAGTGAATGCCACTTCATAGCATCGGGGGGTCCCTGAAGGTACATCTTTATAGAAATAGTCTGTAACAGAAATTGTTGTACAACAGCCAAAAAGAGGAAAGAAATATGTTTATGCAGTTATAGAGAAGGCAAGGATTGTTAGCTTCAGGTTTCGGCGATATTCAATATCATGGACATTTTCGAAGATAAGGAGATTTCTGACAGAATAAGAAGACAGTAAGGGAAACGAATATACATAACCTTTTGTTGTTAGAGGACAAAGCACATTTTATTTCCTAGGGAGAAAAGACTATGCAGAAATATTTCTTCATAGGACTCAAAATAAAAAAAACTGTGCTAGTACGGCTACTATCCTCGTAAAATACCGACAGCAAACAGTTACTTTGATGCATTGGTGAACAGAAAGCGCCCAAGGATTTAACAGTTTAGTTCAAAAAGTTATCGGCATTAAGCGAATGAAGAAGATTGACGAGCCTGGGTTGTCAGGAAAATCACCAAGCATGGACCGTGTAACATGGTATATAACTGAAGTCAATCAGACATTTACTGCTGTACGAGGTCTCTCTGACAATAGGTAAAAGCCTGATGAAGCTTTTAATCAATCATCCGCACAGGTGGCTAGGAGTTCTACCATCTTTTTCTAGCGTTTTCAAACTTCATAACAGGACACCCACCTTCTACAGCAGTTGGGGTTTAAGGCCATCCAGACAAGTGTATAGCCGTTTTTGTGGGATTCTAGCGAAAACATCTTCAGGGAAGCTGGAGCCAAGGCCAGGACATAGCTAGAGTGGTTTACATGCGAGTCTGCTGTGTAGATAGACAAAATGCTTTAATAAAAAGAAATACCTGTTTCATGGAGACAAGATCGGTAAAAGATAGCAAAAAGATAAAAATGAAGGGAAGAATTATCATGATGAAGGTTGTGGTTAGGAGTTATTATGATAAAAGGCAACAATATTTGTTTAAGGAAGGTCAAACGAAAGTTACCCAAAATATTTAAAATACAATGAATCAATCAGTACATGCTGGAGATTTTGCAAGTGCAAACTTCTAGTCTTATATATGCGTTCGTTTGTGCTGGAGACGCTTCGCGTTCTGTCGCGCCAAGGGACCGCCCTTACAACAGTATTTCTTTCAAAGTGCAACCTCATCTGAATGCTTCTCACAGACACTTTATCACATACATTGGACGATTTCATAATCTTGCTGTGTTGAGATTGAGTTGTGGGAGTAGAAGGCACTTATTCAAAATATTGCTGTTTCAAAAAGGCAAACAAAGAAAAAATGTACTGCATTATATGGCCATTTTGCTTAATTAGGAGTCTGTAGTAGTATTTAGCTCAAAAGAATAAAACTGTGTAAAAAGGTTTCCGAAACATTCACAGGAATACACCAACAGGTAAAAGTGCATATTTAATCTTATATTACGTTACAGAACTACAAAGTAAGGAATGATTACACTTTCTCTGGAAGTTACATGCTACGGCTTTGGGTATTGATGCCGGCGGTCTGTGAGGATGGTCGGGGTGTTAAACACTCGATCAAATCAGTCAATAATATCTAGAGATATGGTTCAGCCGACCACAAGTGAGCTTTTTTCTATTACAGGCTCATTGAATAACTGCCCAATGTATTAAAGACGGGAAAATCTTCATCAAGGAAAACACCATCATCCACGGGTAATATAGATAGTGACTGTACAAGTCGGTGGGAGAAAGCACATCTGTATTTTCGGGATGTTGAAGTTAGCCAATAAAGGATATGTAGTCTTTCATTTAGTTTTCAAAAGTAAAATCAAAACGCCTTTATTCTCAAACAATACAGTCATATTGATTAGTCAGATATTTGTGGGTAATAAAAGTTGAATATCTAGAAATGGTTTACATACGTCTTCATCTGGATGCAGTCAAGTTCTTTTTCCTGTTCAGGAATATGATTGTGCAGGAGTCGTCAGTATACGACCAGGTGTTCCGAAATGGTAAGCGCCTTCTGTTTCATAGACATCCGCCACACGCAAATATACACAGAATCCAAGTTAAGTCAATTTCTCGAACTGAGGATGCGGAAGTACACTAACTAATGTACATTTCTCTGCTAGAAACACCAATAAGCACCAAGAAGAACTCCGGTATATTCAGCGTAGTTGTTACGAAGTAATCTGTCTGTTTGGGTACTTGGCTCGACATAAATTAGAATTTACATATATATACATATTAGCGTATACTGTATACATGTCGGGAGGTTTAGGATCCACGATTGGTTGTTCGAGTGTTTACAATTATTGGTCATTGGATACATACTCAAAAGATTAATATGCATACAATTTTAAAACCTTTGATGTAGCCTTCTATTTTGGCCTTTCTTAACTTAAAGTACTTGACTTTATTTAATGGCTTAAATTTGTATTTGCTCAGCCTTGTTTATTATACAGATATGTCGAAGACATCTATACATGTAAAGGTGTAAATGGGTCAAGATGCTTTGAGTTTAACCAAACACCTACACTACCCTTAACCTATCAGAACCCTTATCTTTTCTTTTCCTTGTTATATTCTTATATTTTTTGGTATCATTAATTTCTTTTACAACTTTATGTCATTTATAGCAGTTCCTAGCTAGGATAGTAATATATACTAGTAATGTAGTGTGTTCATAAGGGGATGACTGTTATTAACAACGTTATACGACGACGGTGCGTCACCAGGAAAAGACAAGAGTATGGCAGCGTCGATGAGATATGTTCATTTGACTGGATGTGTGGGAGGCAGGGCGGCAACGTCTTCACTTCGTTCTCCTGTTATGTGCTGTTTTAAAAAACACGTTTAAAACGCTGATTGATAAACACATTTCTTACGTCGTTGAGATATGTTCATTTGACTGGATGTGTGGGAGGCAGGGCGGCAACGTCTTCACTGCATTCTCCTGTTGTGTGCTGTTTTAAAAAACACGTTTAAAACGCTGCTTGATAAACACATTTCTTACCTGGCTATGGTGACTCATGCATTTTATACTTGGTATTTATATCTGTTTATTGTCGTCTGTGCCAACACGCGTGTAGATGTTGTAGTTAGCTAATCCTATAACTACTGTAAGCTATCTCAGTCCTTCCAGTCATTCATTGATTCGTTTAAGGTGGGTTGCAAAAACAAAAATTACGATCGTCATGTTATTTTGATGTGAGGTGCTCATTTCTGGTTTTTATTTAGAATTCTCGAAGTGTTCCTTACTTACTTTTGTCCTATATGTCTTCAAATTCAATCACCTTTACAAACCCAGTCAGTCGAAAAATAACACTCAGTCAATCAAGGCATCTATCCATTAGTTTTACTTAGTTCGTCAGCTTTAAGTGCGTCTCTTTAGAGCTAATATGAAATTTGTATTCAAAAATGTTAAAAATTCAAATCGAATGTTGAATTTACCCTTCTAATTCGAAGATCAAAACAAAGTGAACATTTTCTTATCTTGATAAAAAATCAAATTTTAATCTATGTTTTTAACAAAAAGTCTAAAACGTTGCTGGGTCTGCCTACATGATGTAGTCTTGGCTGTACAAGCACTCCCCGTGATGTGGTTATAAGCGTGTGTGGGCTGGTCTACGTCACTTTACATCAGGTCGACATCTGATTAGTTATTGCCCCAAGGCAAGTATTTCATTTAATGCTACAGAACATGATTTTTATACACTGAGCCCCGATGGAGCAAGTTTTGAATATCAGAATAATAAGATTGTATTCAAAATATCAAAATTACATTTAATTGAAGATAATTCAGGTAAGCTGATTGTAATCTTGTGACTTGTATATTTGATTTTCAATGTAATAAAGATAATAATGAAGATAATTAAGGAAGATATAAGTGGTACAGATATTACTTCAATGTGACATTGAGATAATGACATTTTATAGTGATTGACAGTCGTCTATTCAGCCATGACAAATGATCACATAATAACATATTTTAAACTAGTTATAGAGAATTCTGAAATAGGATAGATAGAGGTTACACAACGAATGACACTTTTAGCTAAGTACGTTTTATCACATACCTGTTGAATCTTGTTATAGTAATACACGCAATGTTCAGACCATGAAATACAACGTTCTGTATTGCACATGTGCAATACGGAATGTTGTATTTACCTACTAGCCG
>JAUMHH010030147.1:0-10371 GCA_032359455.1 Chlamys rubida
CAGCTTGGAGACCATTCCAAGATATGAGGGGGTAAAGTGGGGGACCAAAATCACAAATGGACGCTTTTTTACAAAACTACATATTATTTTTTAAACTTTCATCATTTTTGTGTATTGCGCAACACTAAAGCAGCAAATATTAAAAATTGCCGAAAAAGAGTAGCACATGGTTGATAATTAGGTCACTGTGACCTTGTTATATATTGGCTTAATTATGTCAACAATTCTTCCTTTTTTCTGACTAAATACATATTAGAACCATACAACAATCTTACCAAATTGTATTAATAAGTATCTTAACCAAACCTCAAGAATTGGGGTTAGAAAAGAATCGGGAGGAGGGGTGTCGAAGTGAGCGGGGGGCGTATTTTCTTCATTCGTTTTTAACCCTTTTATTCATATGTAATAACTATGTTTATTGGTACATCTGATTTCCATAGAAAGTGGGATGCATGTCTAAATAATAGTGACTTTTGTGCTAAAAACGTTGTACTTATGAATAAGGGTTAAAAAGGTGGATTAAGAAAAAAAAAAACGCTTACTTGACTACAACCCTCCCCCTCCAAAATTGAAAATATTTAAAAAGGTATGATTCTATTTGCATACCCCGGAGTCCTTCAGTCTTTCCAGATCTGGTGTGATATAAAATTTGATGCCTTCCATGTATCCATCCAGCAATACACCACGGATCAGCAGGATGATCAACACAACATAGGGAAATGTGGCAGTGAAATACACGACCTGAAATATACGACAGTCATAAATATACAGTAGTGAAATACACGACCCGAAATATACGACAGTCATAAATATACAGTAGTGAAATACACGACCTGAAATATACAACAGTCATAAATATACAGTAGTGAAATACACGACCTGAAATATACAACAGTCATAAATATACAGTACAGTTGTGAAATACACGACCCGAAATATACAATAGTGATGAAATACACAAACTGAAATATACAATAGTCATGATATACACTACTTAATTGAAATTTACAATTGTCATAAAATATAACAGTCATGAAATACACAACCTTAAATATACAAAATAGTTTTGAAATGCACAACAAGATTACAATGCGAAAGTGTATAATGTACGTACATGTAGTTGTCAATAACATCCAATATATATTTTGTAGCTATGAAATGCACATGTTTTCAGCAAAAAAAATATGAAAGCTATACTTTTATTTGACTTGAGAAATTTGTTTCTGGAAATGACAGTGCTATATATAATGAGAATATTTTCAGCATGAAATCTTTGAAATAAAAACTTTCACCCTTTCACCACTGTAGACCATAATAAACTGCATGGAAGAGTTTACTTAAATTGCATAGGGGGTGAAAGGGTTAACATTTGGTTTGGTTTGTTTGTGTTTTATGTTCTATTAACAGCTATAGTCATTTAAGGACGTGCCAGGTTTTGGTGATGGCGGAAAGCCTGAGTTTACGGAGAAAAACCCACTTACCTACGGCCAGTACCTGGCAACTGCCCCACGTAGGCCTCAAAACCCTCGACCCAGTTGTGGAAGACTAGTGGTAGCTGAATGTCGGACACCTTAACCACTTGGCCAACGCGGCCCCATATAAAAAAGGGTTAACATTCAATATCGGACAGTTTGCAAATAGAGGCCATCAATTTTGCCTTGCTTGGTGGATTAACTATATACTCTACCTTGCCTGAAGTCTTGATACTCTTGCTGAGCGCGCAGACGACGAAGACGAAGGCTAGAAGGTAGCACAGGACCATCTGCCAGCGAGGCGCCTGCAAGTCTTGCAGTCCTCCACTGAAGCCTGCACCAGTTGCCACGTAACTGTAAATTAAATTTTTTAATGAAATCACAACAAATGAACAAATAACTTCAGATTTTTCTCTCTAAATTAACATCCAGAAGATTTTCAAATCGTTAAATTCAAGGTATTACTCAAGTGTGAAATTTATATTTGCTAAAAACGTTGGGCGTGTAAAAGGGTACATGCTTGCACATATTTCAGCCACAGCTCAGTCATTGTGTATATTATTAGCCTTATAAATTCCATGGTCCAGGAGCTTATCTCCCATTTTAGCAATGCGTGCAAAGCTGACGAGCTATTAACTTCCTTAGCCCAAGGGCAAGGCTAAGGAGCTTATATACACCTCTTTAGCACACATGTCTAACGCAGAAGTTCTGGACTAAGGGCCGGGACTTGCATCTAAAACGAAAGGCATCCTCAGCACAAGCCTTTGTATTAATTATCAATTTTAACTGCTTTAATTCTTAATCTTACCACAGATAAATCGGATAGACTCAAAAGTACGAAAAACCTACTCAAAATATTCCTGGGATGGCAGTTCACGCTTGATGCCGAACTCGCTAGCCAGCGTCCTGTTAATGAAACCCACTACGTTCGACTTGGCAAATGGCGTAGCTTCATGGCAGGTGCCCCAGTTGGTGTTGCTGAACCAAGTTTTGTTCGCAGTTCTAGAACCAGCCAATTCACACGTTTCACCAGCCGTTATGTTCAGAATGTGAACTCTGTCGAAACAAACTGCAAAAACAAGAACGGGAGATAAACATAATTGGAAGTTCAGTGTTGTAAATTTTACAGGATGATACAGAGAGTTCGTAGCCATGCTGATAAATAAACGGGTTCAGACTTACGGTTTGTGCTCCAGGATCCACACTTTTCCCATGGCAGATCCCCGGTGGTAAAGGAGGCAAACAGGTAGTAGCAGGCCCAGCCGATGATCATGTTGTAGTAGATACCGACGAGCCCCGATACGATGAACATTCCATATCCCACACCTTATATCAAGACATTTCAAATTTAACTTTGAAAAAGGTTTTAAAGTGCATTTTTCATTAACAAAATAATCAGCATTCAAAAGTTTTGTGGAACCAGAAATCTCATCATTTTTTCCCCATATAATGTAATTGTGCAATTTGTACATTTAACATTATAAAACTTTGTAGAAGTGTTTTTAAAGGCATTTTGAGTTTGAAATGTTTTAAACTTATAAATTCCCATGGGTCACACAAATTTACTCATATCACGTAGAGCAAAGCCTTACTTTGGGCCTTAAGCTGTTATACTGCATCATTAGATTATAGTTTCCATACCTGTGAAGAGGGGTGCATATTTCCAGCATGTCACAGGTCCAGCACTTGCAAACTGTCCGAGGGACAACTCCATTAGGAAGATGGGAACACCAACAATGGCCAACATAATGACATAGGGAATAAGGAAAGCACCTGGAAACAATTGGAGACAACAGAAATTAAAACAAGAAACCGCCAATGGCGATATGGCTATAGATTGCTACAGTACATTTTCATGTAAAGCATCCGAAGTGATAAGCATCCTTCACGATACATAAGCCATGCAACTTTAGTTGATGTAGGACAAGTAGTTATTTGGTAGTGACCTAAATGAATCTTTTTAACCATAGTGCAGATTGGGCCTGACCTCAACCAAACTTCTTAACCTGGTCAGTCAAGCAGAAAATATAGGTCAGAAGCAGCATCCGAAGCATCGCATGTGATAAACATCCTTAGATACATAATTAGCCTTGCAAGTTTAGTTGATGTACACCAAGACTACTAGTTACTTAGTAACGCACTTTAACCAAACTTCTTAACCTGGTCACTGAAGCGGAAAATGTAGGTCAGAACCAGCATCCGAAGCATCGCATGTGATCGCATCCTTAGATACATAATTAGCCATGCAAGTTTAGTTGATGTAGGACAATAGTTACTTGGTAGGTGACCTAAACTAATTTTCTAACCATAGTGCAGATGGGGCCTGACCTCAAATCTTCTTAACCTGGTCAGTCAAGTGGAAAATGTCAGCACTTCCTTAGAAACGATAGTTGGAAGATCTCAAAAGTAGAAAACAATATTTTGAAAAAACCCCAAAACACCACTTTTCATCAATTGAAAGCTTTTCAACTTGCACCGTTAGCTTTACCCACTTGGTCACTGCGACCCCTACCTCAATTAGAAAAGTGTCAAAATTTAAGGAGTTTCAACGCAAAATAAAATGCGAAGTTACCTCCTCCATTCCTGTAGCAGAGATAAGGGAAACGCCAAACATTTCCGAGACCCACAGCGTATCCTAGACACGACAGGAAGAAGTCGAAACGTCCACTCCAGTTTCCTCTATCCTTATTTTCATCTCCATCCTCCTCATCTATGGGCCCGCCAGCCTGGAATTTAGAAAAAGTTTGTATTAATAACGCATTCCTTCGGGTACATTTGTGAATTGTTTTCCCTATATAAAGTTTCTGGGCAATATCTTATATAGGCAATGTACAAAGCCACTTATTTCAAACCTTTTACCCTGTCCCAAGTACAATACATCCCAAGAATGTGGTCCAATTGTTGCATCCTATCAACAACCCTTTCGACACTGTAGACCATAATGGACTCATCCAGATCAATTTATGGTAGAGGTTATTAAAGTTACATAGGGGTGAATGGGTTAAGAATTGTTGAGCATGTCATTTGCAAGCCATATGATGTTTGTCAACCATTGAAAATTGCTTTCAGCTTACATTACGTGATATTTTATTTGCAAACACTATTCATCATTCCTACTATATGATTTAGGAACAGTGAAACGGGCACACTATGGTAAACATCACTCCCACTGCTGTTTATTACACAGGTCGGGAGTGGTGAAACATTGCACCTTATGGTAAACATCACTCCCACTGCTGTTTATTACACGGGTTGGGAGTGGTGAAACACATACATGTTATGGTAGATATCACTACCACTGTTTATTACACAGGTTGGGAGTGGTGAAACACATACATGTTATGGTAGACATCACTCCCACTGCTGTTTATTACACGGGATGGGAGTGGTGAAACACATACATGTTATGGTAGATATCACTACCACTGTTTATTACACAGGTAGGGAGTGGTGAAACACATACATGTTATGGTAGACATCACTCCCACTGCTGTTTATTACACGGGTTGGGAGTGGTGAAACAGATACACGTTATGGTAGACATCACGCCCACTGCTGTTTATTACACAGGTTGGGTGTGGTGAAACAGATACACGTTATGGTAGACATCACTCCCACTGCTGTTTATTCCACAGGATGGGAGTGGTGAAACACATGCGTGTTATGGTAGACATCACGCCCACTGCTGTTTATTACACGGGATGGGAGTGGTGAAACACATGCGTGTTATGGTAGATATCACGCCCACTGCTGTTTATAACACAGGTTGGGTGTGGTGAAACAGATACACGTTATGGTAAACATCACTCCCACAGATATTTATTACACGGGATGGGAGTGGTGAAACACATGCGTGTTATGGCAGATATCACGCCCACTGCTGTTTACTACACAGGTTGGGAGTGGTGAAACACGCACGTTATGGTAGACATCACTACCACTGCTGTTTATTACACGGGTTGGGAGTGGTGAAACACGCACGTTATGGTAGACATCACTCCCACTGCTGTTTATTACACGGGTTGGGAGTGGTGAAACACACGTTATGGTAGACATCACTCCCACTGCTGTTTATTACACGGGTTGGGAGTGGTGAAACACGTACACGTTATGGTAGACATCACTACCGTACCACTGCTGTTTATTACACGTTATGGTAGACATCACTACCACTGCTGTTTATTACACGGGTTGGGAGTGGTGAAACACACACGTTATGGTAGACATCACTCCCACTGCTGTTTATTACACGGGTTGGGTGTGGTAAAACAGATACACGTTATGGTAGATATCATTCCCTGGTGACTGCGGTTTATTACAAAAGTTGGAAGTGGTGAAACATTGCACCTTATGGTAGAAAAGCAGCGTTCCAATTATTCAACGAACAAGTTCACTACCAGGAAGAAAATCATAACTTTCTTTTGTAGGTTGACAATATCAACTATTCAGTTCTTTGTACAGAAATAGACCAAAGCAAACATCTCGGGTCTGTTTGTTAAACCCATATACAGCAATAGTTGTCGCTACACAGAAGGGTTAAAACATGTTCTGCTATAGGTAAAGGTGATCACGTCACCGACCTTAGAATAGAAATGGAAATTGGATCGTATAGAATGTACAAAGTATTATCATGATCACCGGGCATGGTCAGCTTGCGTTAAATGTATTCCAAGGCACGGTTATTCAGGAGAGGTACCTCACTCAAGATTTATATATATATAATTCTCTTTTTTAAGGGACATTCAATACTTTTAAAAGTCCGATTGAAAGATAATGCGGCCCCAATCTTCACCAATACTTTCAATACAGATGTATATACATCGGTTTTCTGAAAATAAACATGACTAGACAAGAATGCTTATTTAAGTATTGTGAACCTGTTTATGGGTATTGAATGGGGAGCACGCAAGGAAATCAACTGAATTTGCTTGACTGGGTTCATAGAAAAGTTCATATTACTATTCCAGTAAGTGTAAATAATTTGAACGGATACAATCTTAACGAGACAATTTCATCAATTGATTACTAGAATAAATATACCATAAAGCAATAAACAGGTTCTCCAAACCATTTATGCAAAACTTGACACTTGAATAATATTTTTGCTAATAAAATTTTGCACACAATAATGACATGCGAGTCACATTTAAAGTAAATTAAGACGTAAATTATATGTTAGGGGCGAGAAACCAGGCAATTGTTTCTAGAAAACATTTGCCTGGTTTCGTTTGGCCTTCCAAGTTCCATTATTATCACAGTTTATGAAGTGTGTCTTAATTGTGTTGAGCTGTCTATAAATATTTAGTTATTTGACTGTAAACAATGATTGCTGGGAAATCTTGCCACACAGTGTTTCACTTTGTACCTTTACAATTATTGATAAGTCTGTCGGCTATACTACTTAATTATTCATAAACCTACAAGCTTAAGCCAATATAGTCAAATGTACGGTTGTATAGGCATATGCCAAAATGAAACCTGGTTTCCTATTTGCCTTTTACGCCAGAAATGATTTAAAAAGATTTCAATTTGAGTGTGAACCAGGTAGTTTAAGCTGGGTTTTTTTGCTTGCACAGTTATAAATTGTCATCAAAGAAAAAAATCATTAACATTTCGTCCAATAATCTATTCCCTATACTAGTGTTAAACATTTTAAATACATGTCTGCACATATGTCAATAACACTTGAAATTGACATTTTGGATATTAAAATTCTTAAAGACGTATAACAGCTTGTATGTATGCTAGCTAGCTCACAGCAAGCTAAAGGGTTGTACAATTCTACCAGAATGACATCCTGGGAGAGATATTATTTTTGGGGAATTCAAAATGTTTTGATCAATATTTACTATCAAAAGACAGGCTGGGTGAATGTGGGCAGAGTAAAATAATATTGGCAGTCAATCCGTATGCTGTTGCAGAATTTCAAAGGGTGTGTATCCCCAGTCAATACAAGTTTTTAAGTGGAGCTTCTCTAATACTGGGTGTGTTCAAAGCCGCAATTGAATGGTGCAAGCTAGACTTTCAAGGGTTCTGGTACTTGCATGCCTTTAACAAGCTAGCTGTCCTAAAACAATAATTACAACATGTCCACCTATAGTATCCTCGATTTCCAGGGGTTCCGCTCACTTTCGCTCTCTACACCCCTGGAATACGTCGTAGCAAAATTAAAGGCACGAAGATAGCTATTGATAGCCCGACTTCAAAGCATGTCAATTTTTTTTTACCGTTGCGCACACCGAGCCTTCAATTTTGCTATGCCATATTCCAGAGGTGCAGAGAGCGAAAGTGAGCGTAACCCCTGGATATCGAGGATGAGTAGATTCGGAGTATTAAAATGTGGGTCAAAAGTATTACATCTTGGCGCACTCCTTAGCTAATATGGAAAGATCGGACATGTGACATTCGAGCTGATGACTGTATATAGATTTTAATAATTAAACAGGCGCCATCTCCAGCTATTCCAAGATTTTTTTCACGATTTTGATTGATACACTTTGACACAGCTAAGTGTGTTTTACAAGAGGTTATTATTAAAAGCATTTGATACATGGCGGACCATCACAATTTTTTGGCATTATTTGTAACAAACTTTGTAGTTCTCCGAACACAATGGTGTAGGAAAGTTAAGTTATGTGGTTTGTACATGACATTCTGTAACATGAACACCATATTATTATTACAATCAATATTTCTCATATTCGTTATTTTTGGTGTAATGATACAATAAGAAATCTAGTTTTCATAGACTTTATTGTTCTCTTCTAAGTTTGTGCATATGATCTGATATCATCTCCATAATCATAAAGTCGCAATCTTTAGTGTTTTCTTCCTATCAGTGCTTCAAGTGATTAAAAGTTTTTTTCTCTAGTATACTGAACACATCAAATTCAAGAGCTATGTGCCCGATCTATAACTGACGCCAACTCGAGTGCTGAGCCTTTTTTCTCGCTTCCGTAATGTAGCAGACACAGTTTTCTCATATATTAAAAGAAAACGTGTCTCGGGATTCTTTCTTTTACTCCGATCCATATTGACAGACAGTCACAGAGGAACGGACAGTCTGACAGTGATAACAAACAAATATATAGACAAATAACACAAGCACAGTACATAGCACACATTTACATAGAAATACACTTCCTTATCCTTGTCAAATTAACACGATTTATCACTCCTTATATACCGAGGGAATAACTTTTATAATAAATCCTATCATTATATAAATTAGCAAATTGCTTTACTTAAACATAAATTGTATTCGGCTGCAATTTTAACTATATGAATTATAT
This sequence comes from Chlamys rubida, assembly GCA_032359455.1. NCBI lineage: Eukaryota > Metazoa > Mollusca > Bivalvia > Pectinida > Pectinidae > Chlamys > Chlamys rubida. The sequence continues at coordinate 8,765 of JAUMHH010030147.1, forward strand.
GTAATGAAAGACTAATCCAGTATTTACATTTTATGACTTGGCATACAAACTAAGCTATAGACAGTGAATACATTCACAGTTATATATACATATATATTGACCACACAAATAGAAGATACACAATAAGAAAAACACACACACGTACCCTATTTCTGGAAAGGAGGCACTTCAACCCCAGCTTGGATAGTCAAAGCCTTTCTATTCCATAGTCTATTCAAAAGTAAGAGTTGCGTCCCTTAGGACACGATATTCACATTCTATAGGAACTTTTACAGTTAGCGCAAATAGATCGTACGACGCAATCAATTAACTACATACAATAACGCTATAACTTATTAAAAGCCAAATGAAAACAAACAGTAGCGCAGAGTTAAAACAAACAAACAAACAAAATAAAACACTACATATACTATATATTTAGCATATAGACATCTACTAAATTTCATTTCGCTGATATCACATTAAGTTTAGCTAAAATTAATACATTTTCCCGCTTATCAGCAACTATTTTTAAGCTATGTAAGAAACACATAATTATCTAGCTATTTTATTTATCAATGATAAGATGAATGCACCTATAGTAAAATAAAAAAAGGTTATATGCATACGGATACATCAAAGAAAAACATATGAAATGTACAACGTCTATATACGGTATCACAGAACTTAAAAATGTCCATCACTTTAAGAATTGTCCATTCTATCACCAATAACATATGGAAAACGAGAATAAATACTAAATCAACACTCTATTACAAAGCAATGACGATATTTATGAGCAATGTCCATATCACAAAACGTGAAGTTGGTTGGTAGGTTATCAAGGTTTAACGCCCTATCAACAGCTAAGGTCATTTAAGGACGTGCCTCCATGTTTGTTTTATGTGTGTATATGTGAGATGACTCTTTGTGATAGCGTAGGTTATGATGCATACTTTATAATGCTATCTCACTGAAATGCCATACTGAAGGCACCCGGCACAGCCTTCCGCCCGGTCACTTCATACTGACAACCAGTTCAAAACGTGAAGACGTTAAGTGTTTATTTCTTTCTGAATATATAGATTCCATCACAAAAGATATGTCTTTTACATTTCCGACAATTGACATGCTACATCACTGCGCAGTTTACAGTTGAAAAGAACAGAAGTTACTGGATATCGTTCAGTTCACTTAAATGTTTCCAGTTGCCGAGTTTTCACGAGGTCCCGCGACTGTATGGGGCTCAGCTGTTCCTGATGCCTGTCCTAACGAAGTTCTCACACCGAATCTTCTCTCCCAATTGCAAGGTTACAGGTACGACTTGGGAGAACTATTCCTGCATGTAATGGCCTTCCGAGCTATGTTTGACTGTTGTGTGCCTTCGGCTTGGTATTTCAGTGAGATAGCAATATAAAATCGGCATCAGATCCACGTCATATCCTGCCTCCAGCATACATACACACATGCACACATGCACACATACACAACACACATGAAGGCACGTCACTAAATGCCCTTAGCTGTTGATAAGTCGTTAAATCCTATAAAGAAAGAAAGGTGTCACCTAAATAATGAAACCATTGGATGCTGGGTCCAGCTTGAAAATTGGTGAACGGTCACCCGTC
>JAUMHH010030169.1:0-10370 GCA_032359455.1 Chlamys rubida
ACATTTCTCATTTGCATATGAAGCCCGGATGGCAATTGTTAGTGACGTCAATGACCCTAACTGACCCCAAAACATCATAAAATGACGTCACAAACAATAGCGTGACCCCAAAAGGTCACTATAATTCCCCCGCCAGTCTGCGCGTGTAAGCGATCTAGACCTGTGGGTCGGATAGAATTTTCCAGCACCGCCGGAAATGCGGATATATCGGTCTAGTATCGCAAGAATACTGGTATCTTGTACATGTATGTTCGTTAATATTGTGTCATATCCCTTGTACATAAAATACATGAATACACAATATTAAATAATTGGGTAAGTATATTGTCAAAGTGTGCATAAATGAAATTGTAGTGCAAAATTATAGTTGATGACCCTTAAAATTGTTTATGGGTAACAAAGCTTAAAGACCATAAAAAACGTTTTCTGAAAGTTTTAATATCATGATAATATAATTATTCTATATGTTATATCATTAGTATAATATGAATTAAGCATTACTTATGTTGTACTCAAAGTGAGTATTTTATTAAGAAGGAAATTTGTGTAAAAAGGAAATATTCATATTTGGCTACAGAACTGTTGATATATGGAACACTGTCTTCCCAAGGTTTTCATACAGGCCACAACAATTAAATACTTTAAAATTAGTTTGGACAATCATTGGCAATATCTTGAACTGAAATTTAATCACCTAGCTATAGCTTCAAATCTAACAACAGGAGTGATGTTTAAATTAAATTTTTTATATAATATATTATAATTAAATCCTATTGAAAAAGCTGTTTTGTCTTCTGTAAAAGGTTAAGATCAACTGCTAAACTGTACAAATAAATCGGAACTTTTTGCTAGACATGGAACACCTATTTTCTGTGTCTAATATAGCACATTGAGAACCTCTAGGAAGGTTACGTGTTTTATGACAACTTAATGTAACTAAACCATCTTTGTATTGATTTTTCTTCTCAACAAGGAAGTGATTTAGTACATATATAGGTAGTTATCATTAGACATGTAATCATATTTTGTACACCACATCTTTTTTTAGCTATTAACAACAACAAAGAAAAGAATCTTTTGTGATCCTCTAATTCTGTCCTTGGCTAAGAACCCTAACAAGTTTTAACGCCTCCTTATCGTACTCTCAGCCGTACTTCTGGTTTTATTACACAAGAGATTGATGATATAATTTTCCCATGGAATTGAATAAGATGACGACGCACGAAAACTGTCATGAAATCTTTGAACTATTGCTTATCAATGTGACTGGAATTTTCTGTTGTTATTCCATGTATATAATAAAAATTCCAAGAAGAAAACAATGTTTTATTTTTAAACAGTCTCCTGAACTTCTCTACAGTGGCTATTTTGATTGGTGTGTATTTAAGCCCTATAAATATAGCAGAGAAGATGAAAATTAATTATAGAAGGCGAATAAACAAATCTCCAACTCATCAAGACACTGTATTGTTGTTGACAACTAAATTTCATACAAACGGAATTTTTGAATAACTATCACAAATGAAATGTAATTTGCTATTAATTAATACATAATTAGGTTCCTACAGTTCAAGCTATATACAAGGTAAAGAGTTCCTCATCTGTCAGACATTCATTTAGTTACAATATACATATAAATGTACAATGTAATGACGTCTTCATCAAAACAGATATTGCTTTAAGCCTTTCACCACTGTAGACCAAAATGGACTCATCCAGATCAATGTATGGTAGAGTCTACTGAAGTTACATAAGGGTGAAAGGGTTAAGTATCATCGGAGTATAGGTGTTATTGAAACTTGAATTAAGTTAATGATAACAAATATACTTGTTGACAAGATGCTGCTAATCAGCGTCATCCATAATACAACCAAGTTGAAAATTATGCAGCATCATCTTTAATTACTTAGCATGTTTAGATTGAAAAGAGTTTGGCTGTAGCACAGCCTGCACATACCTGTCAAGTTCTCGTCAATGAAATTTGGGTCATAGATGGTCAAAATCAAGGTCAAACATGCTAGTTTCATGTCATTTTAGTTACTGAAGTTTTTATCAAAGTCTTTAAAATCAGTAGTTTGTTCATTTACGCTACTAAAACCACCTTTTGATATACTAGTAGGTCTTTAATAAAGAGTATTTTAATATTTAGAGGTTAAAAAGAGTTAAAATGTTATTTTTGTAAGTTCCTTATCATTAGTAATTGAAGGTATATGCATTATATATACACAAATCATCAACTGGCAATCTGAGTTCTAAGGTAAAGAACAATGTTTTTATGCATCTGTATTCATATAGGGCAGTATGAAGTTTCTTTATAAAATTAAGATAAAGAAAAAGTGCTAAGATAATGTACATATTTCTATTTTCTGCTTTTTTCCTGTTTTCGGACACCATGCAGTTGTCTGTAATGCTAGAGAGAAACTCCTTATACTCTTCATTTGAAATTCCTGCCATCACTCATACTGCAATTAGTGTGTTAATTTGATCTGAAGCTGATATTGTTTTTGGTCACGGTGACACTCCCAATGCTAATAGAAGGTTTAATTATGATGCTATCACAGATCAGTACATCTTCATTCTCAATTGAGTAGAGCTTCAGAGAAATACTTCCTGACAGACGACACGACAGAAGTTTGGTGCAGGGCCGTGATAAAGTGTACAATAAGCCTGTATAAATATACCCAGAGTGATGTTTGCTACAACAGGGAGCTTGTAACTATAAACACTAGTCCTATAGCACATATGTTCCCGTGTCAGATATAGACTTGGCCATCTTGTAGCTGTACCTATATACAGCGGCAGTGTCAGATGTCTTCAGGTGTGACCCAGTAGTTGTATTGTATGATCCCTGACATTTTCCTTTGATGTTAAATACAAACCATGCAGTGATCTATACATTGATAACAAGCCAATAGAAAGGGCAAGATGTTTCACCTCATCATAACAACAAACATTTGGACCACAAAACAAATATTTACATATTCTACTGTATGTCTTGTTTGAACCCCAATCTTGTGTATTCTTTAGTTTCTCTTTCAACATTCAAGATTATGCAAGATATTTAGTCATTCTGTTAGGTACAATTTTACAATAAACACATAGATCCTGTCACACATGTAATTATATAATTATGGACTTCCACACAGATGCTAGTCTGCAGCAAGTACTGCAAAATTCTAATATCTACACTCATCTGAATGAACAGGTGTAATTTGTATGTCACAACCTGGATCTGTACTATTACAGCCAAATTAAGTCAGAAAAGATACCTGGTAAAAATACCTGGACGAGCAGTGTTCCATTGTAATTTTTCTCAGAACAGACACCTGATAAAAATACCTGGAAGAGCAGGTGTTCCTATAATGTCACTGAACTCCGAACAGATACCTGGTAAAAATACCTGGAAGAGCAGGTGTTCCTATAATGTCACTGAACTCAGAACAGATACCTGGTAAAAATACCTGGAAGAGCAGGTGTTCCTATAATGTCACTGAACTCAGAACAGACACCTGGTAATATACCTGGAAGAGCAGGTGTTCCTATAATGTCACTGAACTCAGAACAGACACCTGGTAAAAATATCTGGAAGAGCCGGTGTTTTTGTATCACACCCTTTATGGGAATTATTACAGCTAATGTTAGAACACATATACCTGGGATACATACCTGGTTAACATTACAGTTAACTCTAACATATATAGTTACTCGTATGATCTAACTCAATGAAATAACACCATCACATAGGTTTTTGATAAGTAACATCATGTTACAGCCATTATTACATCACATTAGTTCAAAATCAATCACAAAACTGCTTATTTTCCCCACAAAAAAACATATGCAGGTATGATAAAAAGAATCTTAAACAAAACAAAGTTACCATTTTCTCAGACTTTGATGAAACACACTGGAAATCATATTAAAATGGGGATTCTTCATTTATTGGATATTTTTATTTTTAGATAAATTCGTTTTAATCCTTTCACCCCTATGCAACTTTAGTAGACTCTACTATGCATTGATCTGGATCAGTCCATTATGGTCTACAGTGGTGAAAGGGCTATAAAGCTATGCTGCAATGGTCACAGGGACGATCATTCATACACAGTTTTGTAAGACATACACTTTCAGTGAAATGCTGATCATTGTCCTCGGGATCAAGTACAGAATCACACAGGCACCAATTACTTAACAAGTTTACACTAAATGTGTAGGCCAACTGTCTTCAGTTCTAGAGACTGTTTTGTGAACAGACAAGACTGAAGTATGACTATACGATAACAGAATGGCAGCCAGATTGTCCGAGTCTGATACGTCGTCTTTAATAATTAATAACTCAACTGTTACATAATTATGATATATAGGCATGATTGTCAAACATTTTGAAGAAAACTATCAAAAACTATTGATTTCATAAAACTTTTTTTTAAAACAATTAGGTACACAGTTTAATTATACATCAATAACCATGTAATGAATCACATTAATCGCGCGGGATGGAATTCGACGGCACCTACCCTGGGGGTTTTGTGATCGCAAACAACTATTTGGATCGCTTATGAAACAATAATTCATGTTACTGTATGACAGATACTAATGGCCTATGATCCGCAATAAGATGCCTCCGGAACGCTGTGTCAATCACATGCTCCCCACACAAGTAGACAGAAATATGACTTACCTTACTCAGTAAGTGCTTGCTGCTGTGAATTTCAAAGATCAGAGCCAATTTTCAGTTAAGCATTCAATCAAAGACTTAAATTCTCAACTATTTCACAGATGATTTTATGGCAGTGCCTGTGAGCGGCGGCTTTTGTCGGAGAGCTGCAGCTCTCGGTAGCCAATAGCAGGGCCAGTGGGCTGGGTAGTCTAGTGTCACTCACAAGTCACACATTTTGAAAAAAAAAATATAAATATTTCCATGACAAGCAACAGATGTTTGAAGTTGACTGCTGAGCATCCCCGATTATTATCTGTTGGCTTGGAAAGGATTCCCCAGGTTATGTAAAGCAATTGACTAATGTCAATCCGTCTTGAGTGGTCAGATATGGTCAGTGCCAATTTAAATACTGTCAGGTCCTCACTGATGGTTGTATTGATCACATGACAGAATCTACATGATTGATCTCATCACACGCTGCTTAACAGAACAAGTCATAGCTATGATCAGGCTGCTGTGACATGGACAATCTTTATTTAAAATAGCCGCTTAAATTTTCAAATGATCAGGGCTCAACAAGGGAACCACATGCCCACAAGCCTTTATTGCCTACCTTATGTATATATTTTTGTTTCTTATATATTTGACCCTTGTGATATTGAATGTGGGTCAAGGTCATTAAACTGAATAGACATGATAGTCATTAACCAGAACCAGTTACAGGACAAATATGATGACTATTAATCATGTTTCTGTAATAGACGTTGTTGAAATTGAGTCATTTTAAGTCATTTATTTGAACAAACTTTATAACAAAGGGCCATAACTCCATAACAAGAGGCCCAGAGGGCCCGTATGCTCACCTGGATAGGCAAAATATTCTCCAAATAAGATCCTAGGGATAGGGCCAGACCCCAAGGCCAATCCTTGTAGTATACTGTATATCAATTATATTTCACAGGGTTTTTAATTTCAAAATATTCGTGCTTTGACTAATATCCGCGAATTCTAAACCCCAGCGAAATTATCGAAAATGTTAACCACTTCTACGGACCTTATCACAACATGTTGAATATACCTTCAACCCAACGCTGTTGTGCAAGCTTAAATAAACTCAAATAAGATTATCACCGGACAACAACTGGGCAGTCCATGTAAAAACAACACTAACAATATAAGTGGCCACGTACACCATATTTATGTGTACACAGTAGGTGATTAATTGATACTCTTTTGATTTTCTTTCGAGTGAAGTCACTGGCGGATGACGGCGCTCAGGATCAGTGTTTCCAAACGGTTTACCTGTATTTCGAAGTTTAACCGTTAAATGATGACACTCAAAATACTTTGCATGACACATGGGATTCGGGTGAACAGCGAAATTTAACCCCCGCGAATATGTACTGAATACCAAACCGCTAATTTAAAGCGCTACACAGTATCTGTATTAGATTTTTCATGCCCTGTAATTGTATGTATGGTAATGGGGTGGGGATCTCAACTGCTGCCAAGTTGTGACTCAGAAACTAGGTCACTACGGGTGGGGCCAGACCCAAGGGTCAATGCTAATATCATGATTGTGTTCGTCTCTTTATGCCAAGCAATTGTATATATAGTTTTGGGGTGGGGATCTCAATGGTTTCAAAGTTATGACCAAGGGACAGTTATGAACTATATTTGGCCCCCATTCCTTAGCCCGGGGGGTCAGCGTGTCCAACTGTTAATCCCCACCACCTAAGGATGCTTCCAGCAAAATATAGTTGTGTCCAACGCTTAGTTCCAGAGAAGAAGTAGCTTATAGCAAATAAGCAAAATTGCGCTTTTTGGCCCCGTCCCTCAGCCCCCTGGTGGGTCAGCCCCTCTTTTTGTACAATTTTGAATCCCCACCACCTAGTGATGCTACCAGTCTACCATTCAAATATGGTTGATATCCATTGCTCAGTTCCAGAGAAGAAGTTGCTTAAACCAATATAGCCAAATAACCCTTTTCGATCCTGCCCCCCAGCCCCCTGGGGGGAATTAATATCCAGTGCATAGTTCTGGAGAAGTCGTTTATAGCAATAAAGTCAAATTGCCCCCCTTTTGGCCCCGCCCCTCAGCACCTTGGAGGGTCAGCCCCACCATTTGTACAATTTTCAATCCCCACCACCTAGGGATGCTTCCAGTCAAATTGATTTAAATTCCAATCCAAGAAATTGTAGTTGCTGCTCATTGTTAGTTATAACAATGATCAGCTACTAAATTATAAGTATGATCAGTTCACTATTTATAAGTGTGATCAGCTCACCTTTTTATACCTGTATGGCCAGCTCACCTTTTTATACCTGTATGACCAGCTCACCTTTTATACCTGTATGACCAGCTCACCTATTTATACCTGTATGACCAGCTCACATATTTATACCTGTATGACCAGCTCACCTATTTATACCTGTATGACCAGCTCGCCTTTTTATACCTGTATGACCAGCTCACCTATTTATACCTGTATGACAAGCTCACCTATGTATACCTGTATGACCAGCTCACCTATTTATACCTGTATTATCAGCTCACCTATTTATACCTGTATGACCAGTTCACCTTTTTATACCTGAATGACCAGCTCACCTATTTATACCTGTATGATCAGCTCACCTATTTATACCTGTATGACCAGCTCACCTTTTTATACCTGTATGACCAGCTCACCTTTTTATAACTATGATCAGCTCACCTATTTATACCTGTATGATCAGCTCACCTATTTATACCTGTATGATGCTCACCTGTTAAGGAAGTTGGGGGGGTATGCTACCCAGTGATTCGTTGCAATTGGATATGGAACTACACTGTGCAATAGGGGTTTAAACAGTTTCTAAGGTCATGGTCAAGGTCATTGTCTAAAAATAGACAACAGGGTTACAGTTAGGCACATGGTGTGGCATTGTATGCTGAACTGTCACTGTTCAAACTTTTAGTTGTATGATCAGCACACCAATTTATTAAGTATGATCAGCCCACATATATATTAAATGGAATTACAGATGACAAATGACATTGTATAATATCTAATACCCCTAATGACCTTTATATCAAAGATCAGTTGTTATAAACAATACAATATTGACCTAAAGTCTCCTTAGGACAGTGTGAATGAAACGTGTTGTATCCAGCTGGTGATAATACAGTGATAAATGTATGTTTGTATCACATAGTGACACACCTAGTAATTAACAAGCAAAAGATGTTGTACGACACTCATGACATTTTGAATGTTAAGTAATTAAAAAAATTGTACATACGTAGTTTCCAGGTGGTAATTAGTTACCATGTTTAGCGATCGCGACAGGCATCCTCTTGGTATAGAAATTAAGACCAGAATGATGTCATTATATTATTGGTCAAAACTGATTCGAGGTAAAGAAAGTAAAATAAGTAATATTTTATATAGATTATCAATTATTATCAACGAAGAAAAAAATGGTTCCTTCGCATGGATAGAAAGCATAAAGAGTACTCTGAATAATTGCGGACTCTCTAATATCTGGTTAAACCAAAATCCAATTAATCCCAAGTGGCTTGTTTCAAAAATAAAACTTAACTTGACTGATCAGTTCAAGCAAAACTGGGCAGAAACATGCAGAGACTCTCCAAAATCCACCATATACAGAGTTTTTAAGGAAGAAGTAGTGTTCGAAAACTACTTAAATATTCTCTCAAAAAATGATGCTCATACTCTTTGTAGGTTTAGAACCAGAAATAGTAACTTACCTGTAGAAGCCGGAATTAGGAGTAATATACCAAGACATGAACGTATTTGTCAATTGTGTAATGTAAGAGATATCGGAGATGAATTCCATTATATATTTGAATGTCCGGCATTAGATAATGAAAGGAAAATTATTCTATCCTCTATGTTAATTAGACGTCATAGCGTATTATCGCTTAAGGTTATAATGTCATCTAAAAGAAAAGCATTCCTAAAAAAATTATGTACTTTTATCAAAAAAAATAATTCTGTCTGTTCCCCTACATGAAAGTATTTATTATTATGTAACTGCAGTACATCTCCGTTTCTATTATACTGTATCCCTCTATATAACCACGCATGCTAATTACTGTACATGAAATCTTTCTATTTATATATCTCAGTATACCATTGTAATGCAAAGGTGTTGAGACAAATAAAAAGTTTGAAGTTACATATCCAGGTAAATGACTCGACACGGTAGCATTTGCATTGTGATTTTTATAAAAATATAATTCAATCTCATGCATTTAACGCAGCTAAGTACACATGGCATATTTCCTTTAAATATTATACAGCAACGCAGAGCATTGTTGATTTTTTTTTCTTAAAATAGACTAATCCAAACTGACTCCTTTTTTCTTAAAAAAACACCATTCGTTCCCCTATCTCAAAAATCTCCACTTTAAAATTTTAATAAAGTTCTGAACATGTAACTCCAAATTCGAATTGATATTTTAAAAGTAAAAATATATTCTCTGTGACACGGGCTCAAACTTTCAAACCTAGGATTGCCAAACAAGTAATTTATTTAACTGTCTCAGCTACGGATTGCGTTCATCGCGCTATTAACGTTTCATATATTTGTTCATTAAGGAATGCAATAACCCTATACAATATTTGGTTTTATCTTATTTTTCATTTTTTTGGTTTGTGTAAAGTAGAGCCATCTTTACTCTAAACGTTAAGACATTATTCAGCCTAAGTGTACAATGGATAAAATATGTTATCATCAAATTTGAATCTGAATAACACTTACATCAACTTCAAAAATGTAAAACGAACGAAAAAGTGGAACGTATTTTAAACTGGTTTCAACCGGTCGAAATGACTAGAATGTCAGCAACCTTCCTAAATAAAATACAAAAAATCGTGCCATGACAAAAGGCTTGTGTACAGAAAATAAGGAGTCAGTTTGGATTAATCTTTTGTAAATGTTGCGTGGAGCGGGGTGGATGAGGGTTATGGGTTTGGGGATGACATCAGGACAGATGTCACGCAAAGGCGATGAGAAAAACGGACCAGGGCTTAATTAGTTGAGGGTAATGTCAGTAAGCGCAGTCGATAAGCTCCACACTACGCAACCGGGCATTATATCGTTATTTGAAAACTCAACAGGAATGTATACAGTAGACGAGAATAATGTTTACTTGATATAAGCAAAACGTGAAACAGAAAATTGCAGATATCTTGGTATAATCATACATAGCTAAGACGTATTTTTTGTCACTCAGGTGGACCTATTCGCCTGTTTATTTAAGTATTCTGTCGTTTATGAAACCATATTCAATCAGGTTTACATATTGTAGTCAGTGGTTTGCTCCGTACCGCACGGATCTTGAACTTCGGGATCCGTTTGTACAGACTGAATCATCTCGAAGCAATTATAATACTCCGTAAAAAATATATCCTCGTGGAACTGTAGTTGTTTAAAGAATAGTTAAATTATTATAGAAATAAAATTAATATATGAAATTTACTGAATCAGATCTTCATATTGGAAAATACTGCAGAAAACCAGAGACGTATAATATACGTCTCTGAGAAAACATAACCAGGTTTTATTTTGCAACACACAACACTAACGTCACTCGCCAAAATCGGGACAGTTTTTAGATAAATATCATTGTTATATGACTCCGAAAATCCCTCTTCTGTGATTGGCCAATAGGCCTCCCACAGGTTTTGACAAAATGCAAT
>JAUMHH010030180.1:0-10370 GCA_032359455.1 Chlamys rubida
ATAGTATGAGTTATAATTGTGAAACAAAAACAAAGGCTTACAATCACTTAATATATACACATAAATGAACAAATAAAAGGGTGGTATTTATTAAATTATTAAATGATTATTAAATGACCATAGCTGTTAATCCAAATATAACATACCTGATGACATAAAGAGGCATAGTTACGTTGAGTCCCGTGTTTTAGGCTGACCGTACCTTGTACTGTATTGGCCAGAATAATTTAGTAGGTAAAGAAGTGTAAACAATATCGTAATTCGAACTCATAACTGATAAATATAGGGGAATTATGAGCAAAAGGGATATTTACATGGATATCCTTGACAAAAGTACAAGGAGATTAAGACCAGACGGTCCGGAAGGGTAAGTGTCTTCTGCTTTATCGACAACATCAACAATATCAGTCTAGATCAAATCAAAACAATGTCACATCTTCAAAGCAGAGACAAAAATATTGACCTTCATGTCACAAAAAATAGCAAAATTTGAAGGAAACTCACAATCCCATATATATTACAGTGCCATCACAGAGGCATCAAATTTCCAACGCTTATACCTGTCCCAGGGGCCGCGGTGGCCTAGTGGTTACGGCGTCTGACCGTCTACGAACACTAGCCCTCCAACACCTGGTCTCGGGATCGGGGTCTAAATGGGGCAGCCGGAAGGTACTTGTCGCAGGTCGGTGGTTTTTTCTCCGGACACTCCGGTTTTCTTCCACCAACAAACCGTTCACGTCCTTAAATGACTAGTTGTTAATAGGACGTAAAATACAAAACAAAACAACACACACAATCTGCACATTTGATTTGGAATCTCTAATGCTTATCAATTTATAGTATCCTAAAGTGTGCAGAGCGATAGCATATTTTTTCTTGTCCTTGATCCACATTTTTTATCAGTGCCTACATTGCTTTGCAATAGTGCAAATGTTGCGCCAACTCTAGAAATCGTGCGTGCCACAGAAAGGAGTTCACTCGTGGCCACAAAATCAAATTGCTCACTTATTGCCAAATATTAAAATGACTGCATAAAACACATATTTGAGCTATTGTAGTATAATAAATTTTAACAATTGCCTCACGCATTTACTCCAATAGGCAAAGAAACAGAATAGGTACAACATACAAGTTAAACTCATAAAGACAGACCCATGTATTAAGCTATACATATTTGCTAAATATTATAATTCATTTGAGATGTAACAATGCATTTGATTAACCACGATATATCGTCCGTTAATATCTCATTTGCATACGAAGCCGAGATAGCGATTGTAAATGACATCAATGACCTCATGACGACATGAAATCGATTAATAATGACGTCACAAACAATAGCGTGACCCCGAAAGATCAATGTAATTCCGCCTCATTTTGAATATTCCTGACGTTACCTATTCACAGCAGAGTGAACCAGATTTTGAAGGAAACGTTGTTAATTATTTGACAACTGTTTGAATTGTTCATAAGGGACAAACTCATTAATTAGAGATATCGATCCGATGCCATCAATTGTGAAACAGCAAAGTAACTTTTCAGGTATGAAGAAGCGGAAAAGTCTTTCAACATTTTTTGTATATACCTCTCTCTGGGGGTTTTTCGGGAAACTTTGACCTGTCAAATGGAACCGTCACCTAGAAGAGCCATCGGAAGGTCGATGTGATTCCACACAGCGGAACAGGAAATGGAACTGCAATAATGCTCATAAGGAAAATGATGTGCATAGGGATATGGCACAATTATGTAATAAATAGAGGATAACCTTGTGAAACGTCAAGAAACCAAGAATATTCTATTCATTTTTTATACGAAGATATTGCCTTCAGTGAACAGCTAAGAGAGACGGTATTGCGACGTCCTGCATGTAATAAGAAAACGTTAGAGCGTCAATGACGTCTTGTTTAACACTAATTACTGCTTGTTACCGTAGAGAACCAATTAATGAAGCTTAATACCAGACAAGTGCGGAAATGGCAACTATATATATATATATACGTGTCTGGGTGTTGTACTTTCCCCGAATCAACCATTTCCTATTCTGACATTGATATTTCCACAAATAAAGTTTGCATACGGAAACACCAAGGCCAAAGTATAAATAAACAAAATACATTTCCAGCAGTGGGGGATCTACAGGGGCCAGGCTAGAAATTGATTTTCGAAACCACTTGTCAGTAGGGATAGTTAATTGTTTCCAATTTCACTTGTCCACGTGCAAATTCAAATAACCCAACATTATTCAACATGTAAGGTATGCTAATAGTTTTTAGAACCACTGTCTCGAATGCTACGTACGTGACATTCTCTTTCGAAATTCGAAATGCAGAGTAAAAATTAGAGGCCAAATATATGTCCCTTCATGATTATATTCGTATAGGATTACGAACATGGAGCAGCAGCGTTTCCACGCGTACCGATACGGACTGTCGTAGTATGATAACAAACTCCTGACCCAATTTTTACCCCCGAATTTGAACGCTTCACACACCACGCCGTGCATATGTGCGAGGCCGAGATTACAGACTCGACGCTGTACTCGAGAGACCAGTCGTCCGGCCAGCGTGTGAACTTTGTCTCCACACAGCTAAACACCCCCTGAGGAAAGCTGCCATGTCGGCGTTCGCCCCAGCATCCTCCTCGTCCGACGATGGACCGAGTTGTGCCAGCTTCGACGCTGGAGATGCTACATTTTTCGCAGGTTCGTCTGTTGATATTCTTCATGCCTGTACACGTGTTCACAGATCGGTGCGTTGAAATGTTATAAGATGAAATTTGGATTCTGCATCAAAAAGTATATATACATATGTCAAGGACGCACAGTTTGTTGTGTGCATTGACGCATATGTCGTACATTATTACAAATAGACAGTAATAGTACAGCATAATAAACAGTATAATAAGCAGTAAACAGTATAATAAACAGTATAAGCATTAAGTGTATGATTTATACTATAAAAAGTATATATGTTATGCATCCGTGTACAATGAAGAAAAATATAAAGGTTTTGCTAAAAAGCATTGTCATTACTGTAAGTTCCAGGGGCCGGGCCGAATGTATACAGCATGTCATAAGTATGATCAACGTATACTGCATCCCGTTAAATTATATGTTAAACAGCAAAAAGGGAAACTACGTTATGTCCTGTTGATTTTGTTTGTGCCAGGGATACTTTATTTGCGTGCCATTTGACCCCAGTCACTGTGGTGTAGTTGTCCCGTCCAGCCTGGGAAACCTAGCTAGCTCGTAATAGTACTGCGGGCACCCTATCCCAGGGAGATGGCGGCATGCGATATCCTTAACTAATTAGCCAGCTTTGGCGATATCTAGGCCCCGAATATTTATACATAAATCCATGCCATACACACACCAGACACCTACGGTATTTGTTAACATCACTTTCACACAACACCCATACCAATAGGCAGGTCAAGTAACATATTCATAGAAATCCACTCTCGGGCCACTTATAAGTCGATGCGGCATGCATGTCAGGGTAGAATCAATTAACTGGTATCTGTATACACGCTTTAATTACATTAAGATGTTATTTCCTCCCATTTGTTTACCCCCAGGAATCGACAAGATACCGTTCCGCCCTAGCGGAGGTCCCAATGACACGATGGCCTTCAGACACTACGACCCGAAACAGGTACAAACAGCGATGAGTAGTCTCGGTCCCGGAAAATATCCATCATAATCCCCTCGATATTGAACCAGGTCATGTTTGTCCAACCAATGTCAATGATACGACATTTAGTTCGATCAGAGCACATACTTTATCATTATACCTCATCTTTATAACAGCGTGTCTGATTGGATGATACATGAGGGTAATAAAATATCATGTCGCCCTCATGCACTCAAGTTTTCCAAATCGTATATCCTTTATGTGGAGCCTCTCTTAAAAAATCTGCCAGAGCCACGTGCACTACAACCTATTTCCGAATGACGGAAGCAGACGACATCAATTGGGCGTCAACCTGATCATTGTGTTATTTTCTTTATTTACTTTTTTTCGGCATTATAAAATATTTAGTGCTCTTGCAGTAGGGATTCGCGATATTTTTTCACATAGATTAATCATATTTAGCGAGGGCAGGGCAATAATTGTATATTGTCCAACTGTTTGTTTGTCTGTCTGTTCGTACGACGGACAGCATAGTCTCCAAACAGTCTTGCATTACGTGTTTTACTATTTATAATCGTATTGCAGTGTCACTATAAAACTCAACCATATTCAGATGACATTCATATAGGCTACGAATGACATGAGTCGATTGTTGACGTCATTATTATTATGACGTCATAATTGTTACGTTGGATATCACTGACCCCCATGGACAGGTGGCTGTTATATTCATTGATTAAGCATACACGTAGACTGGCCACCGTCTCTAGAATATTAAATAATTAAGTTTTTTTTTTAACTCTAATAATTTTGAAGTTCTAAACTAGGGGGAGATAAGCTAGTAGTAAAATTGCAGCTGAGAAATTCATAAAAACTTAGGGGATGGTAGCCAGTCTAGCATACACGATGCATACATCATTTGAACTAAATGCTAAATAAACATATGTGTTTAATAATATTTCTATGCAATAAACAATTTCCATAAATGGTAAATATAAGTATTGAACTGCTTTTAGTTGACATTTATAGTCAATATGAATGCCATCTAGACAAAGCAAATTCAATTAAGCGCGCTAGCCAACTGGAAGCAATTAAGTTCTTAATATTTAATCATTATAACTATCTTGATACCTCAGAGTTGCTGTAATGTCCCACTGTTTATATATCCGATAATTTAAACGACATTTCATTGTTTGTTCGGCTGTCTGTATGTCCGACCATTTTCCTGAAGTGTTCCGTTTATGTAGCGCTATACGTACATTGTAGGTAGTGATGGGACGTACCATGGAGGAATGGCTGCGATTCTCCGTCTGTTTCTGGCACACATTCCGTGGCACAGGTAACTAAATCTTCACACTAATTTACAACTAGCAGGTTTTAACCAATATCGGTTGTCAGAAAATGGCACTGACCTGTTGTACATGTATATTTCACGTCATGACGCCAACAGTAAACACACAAGAACATTAAGAACGTTTTATATATCTGCCCCTGAAATCCAACATGATTTCCCCGATTATTTGTGTAACTTTTGATATCACGTGACCACAGGTGCTGACCCCTTTGGCTTCCCCACCTTGATCCGCCCCTGGGATGATGGATCAGACAGTATGGCCAACGCGAAGCGTCGTTTGCGGGCAGCTTTCGAGTTCTTCGTGAAACTTGGCGTCAAGTACTGGACATTCCACGACAGGTAAAACTAACTGTTTCGTGTTGCTTTTTAAACAGCTACTGCCCTCGTGGTGGACTCTATTAGTTATTTAGTTCGTTGAAATAGTCAAGATGCAGAGTCATTTCTCGTTGATAACTGTTGCTGCCTCTTTTGGCATTGCACTATATTGCATAAAAAGCTTGCGATTTATGACTATAAACATCGTTAGTACTTGTAAGACCACGTAACCGAGCCGTATTCCTATATTATTTTAATACAAACGGAGTTGTTTCTGCATTGTCCATCTATGATTAGATTTAACAATTATGTTGTTCATGGATTCAGAGATATCGCACCAGAGGGCGCCACATTGGCCGAGACCAACAGGAACCTGGACGAGATCACAGACCTTGCTTTAGAGTTGCAGAAGAAAACTGGGGTGAAATGCCTGTGGGCAACAAGTAACCTGTTCGCCAGTCCTAAGTAAGAAATATATGACATGTCCATTAATCCATATTAGGGTAGCATTTGAACCTCTCCATCAGCCCGAAGTAAGGGTAACAATCAACTTGTCCATCACTTAACGTGTAAACAGTTAGACTGTCAAAAATAACGGAAATATAAATCCTGTCCAATTTAAGGGAAACATTGAATATGTCCCTCAGTCCAATTTAAGGGAAACATTGAATATGTCCATCAGTCCAATTTAAGGGAAACATTGAACCTGTCCATCAGTCCAATTTAAGGGTAACATTGAACCTGTCAACTGCACCTGTCCATCAGTCCAATGTTAGGGTAACATTTCATCTGTCCACCAGTCAAAAGTTAAGTTAAACACTGAACCCGTCCATTAGTCCAAAGTAAGGCTAACGCGTAAACAGTAAGACTGTCCCAAATATCGTTAACGTATGACCTGTCCAACAGTCTCATGTAATGGTAACAATAAAGTAAAGATGTCATTTGTTCGCAAGTCAAAGTTAACGATAACATGTTCGACAGTTCAAATTACGGGTAACAGTCGGTCTACTTCCGAGTCAAAATATGTGCCTGTTTTGTTTTGAAAGCTTCAATTGAAACATGCTCCTATACTTAGTCTGTATACTCAAAACGACACTCTTTATTACAGGTACATGAATGGGGCAGCCAGCAACCCTGATTCTCATGTGGTGGCGTTCGCTGCTGCCCAAGTAAAGAAATGCATGGACATCGCAGTGAAACTTGGAGCAGAAAACTTTGGTAAGTCCTCAAAATGCTAAGTACCATGAATGGGCATCGCATCATTACATCGCTTTGGGATCAGTGAATCTGCATGTCTCCACTCTGATTGTTGCCAATGAATCTGCGTGTCGCATCATCACTCCGTGTTATCGTAGACCTATGTATTACTTTTGATGTGTTGATGTATCCTTCTGCTTTCTTAACAACAGTGTACGGGTATTACTCTACGTTCGGTTTTGTCTATATCTTAATTTCGTTTTCATTCCGTGCATATTATTTGCTGACAAGAACTTACTGATATAAATAATTTATGATGATGCGATGACGCGGACAAAGTCTGTGAACTGTGTCTAGTCTTAAATATGGTCTTACAAACACAACATTATACATTATACTATGTGATGAAGTCAGAATTATATATAAACTTTCTTCTACTGTTGTCAGTTTTCTGGGGCGGCCGAGAGGGTTACCACACCATCCTCAACACAGACGTCCTCACAGAACTCACAAACATGGCCAACTTCTTCAAAATGGCTGCCGGTAAGGATTTTGTCATTAAATATTGCCTTTTGAACTGTTTTTAATCTATCACTATACTCGGGATGTGTTTGCAATGTTAAAACGAACGCTATATCAATTGATATGAAATTAAAAATATTACCTGATTTTATATATTATAACAATATCACAGTTAGATTGCAGAGAAGGTTGATATTTTTCACATGCATAATTTACATCCTGTAGCCTACAAGAAGAAATTAGGATTTAAAGGAAATCTGCTGATCGAACCTAAACCCAAGGAACCGGCAAAGCACCAGTATGATTACGGTAAGTGACAAGATGCAAATGGGGCCTGCTATTCATTCTTTCGTTCAGACGAGGGCCATTCCATATTGATCTTATCCAATCCCAACTGTAGTACCTGAGGAGAAACAGCTTTTGTCACGTACACAAACAGCATAGCATCCCGAACTTCAAAAAGGTGGTTGCAAAGATTTACCGTTCGGAGATCGGCTACGATCAATCCGGAATGGCTGTAAGCCTATCTTTGAACTAAATAAGTATTAAGTCAAGCTTTAAATATATCTGAATAAACTCAAACTTGAAAATAGGGCAACATCATATAACAATATATTTGCAGTAGTAAACTTTCCAATTCGTATAGCGTTTTGTATTATTTCGCATGATAATCCTCCAATTTTGCCTTATGACCCAGAAGTTGCTTTGGGACCCCGGTGTTGCCTTATGACCCAGACGTTACTTTGAGACCCCGGTGTTGCCTTATGACCCAGACGTTACTTTGAGTCTCCGGTGTTGCATTGTGATGCCTTCGATCGTCCTGTAAACTAGTCAGGATCAAGTCGCTTTATTATTATCTTTTCCATTACAGACGCCATGACGGTAATTGGGTTCCTCAAGCATTTCGGATTGGACAAAGAATACAAGGTGAGTTCTACGATTTCATACAGTATGTGACCTCTCTTCTTTCATTTTCACTCCACATTACTCCAGCTGTTATAATCATCCCGTTTTCTCTGTGAACTTCTTCTTGATGTATTGAATATTCAAAAAGTTAAAAAAAAAATCATTGTTGCTGATCTTATGTACTTGGAAATAACAGCTCACGTAATTTTAAAACTGCATCGCCTACTGAGGTAGTTAATCATTGGTGTTTCAGCTGAACATTGAGCCGAACCACACGACTCTGGCCGGTCATGGGTATGAGCACGACATCATCATGGCTTCAGCGTACGTATGTCACAAGATAGCATCAACAAGTCATTGTGTTCCTCATCCTCGATATCCAGGGGTTACGTTCACTTTCGCTCTCTACACCCATGGAATATGTCATAGCAAAATTGAAGGCTCGGTGTGTGCCACCTTGTTGGTGAGACAAGAAGATATGATATTCCAGCGGTGAAGAGAGCGGAAGTGAGCGTAACCCCTGGATATTGAGGATGTGTGTACCTACCCATTGTGTTTACCTTGAAGTAAAGATTTTGTCAGTGTGTGTATTGATGAAATGTTGCAATTTTCCATTTAACCTAATTTATCAGCTGCAGTCAGGACAAATTAAATTGCATTTTGGTCTCCTTTGATATTCGTAAAAATATAACCAATATTATTTTTGCAAATACAGTGTATATTGTTTTTGATGTAAGAACATTACCGATTAGACACATCGTAATAGGTCTCTATGTACTTGCTGGCCAACAGGTTTGGGATGTTAGGGTCAGTGGATTCCAACACCGGATCACCAGACCTAGGATGGGATACTGACCAGTTCCCCATGGACACCAAAAACGCCACGCTCGTCCTCAAGGTGATACTTTTACTTAACCTTGTAATTTGTTTAGGTGACATCTTTGAAACAGAAACCTGTCGCCCTTCTGTAACCTCCTAGTGTGAATTCGCGGATGTTTTAGGATTTCAGATTGCCTGTTCAACCTATTTTTTTTAGGTCAAATAAAGAAGTTCTTTTTAAAGATAAAATACTTTTTTTCATGTTTTTCTTTTGTAACCCGAACCAGTTTTTGGATCCGCCACTGTCCTCTTTACTTATTATAATCTTTTCCAAACAACTTTCCATTTCCTCCATATGTGTTAGCATTGTGGATATTTCTGTCAAATAAGGGAGTTATTTTAAAGGATAAAAAACGTCTCTTTTTAAAGGCAATTCTGGAACAAGGTGGTCTAACGCCTGGTGGCCTCAACTTCGACTGTAAAGTACGCCGGGAATCGACGGACCTCAGAGACATGTTCATCTCCCACATCGGTAGGTCGACTCATAATAGAAAGCAAATTTATACTCTGAACTCATTCATCCCTGAAGACATATTTGAACTCTTCCAATTCAAAGGTTGGAATAGTCCATTATGAAATTTCAGGGGTGAATGAGTTAATTGTGGAAATGAAAGCGAACATAATACACTTCTGAAAGTTGATATCTCCTTTTTTTTTTATAACACTGATTTTTTTTTTTAATATAAATGTTGTTATTATTACCCAGACTTTCCTCTATATTTTTTTTAGGATAATTCCGCTTTATAACGTTAATTAATTAATTAATGGTTTATTATTATTCAATGTTGCTATATATGTAAATTAATCCACAGGTGCTATGGATACGTTTTCGCGTGGACTGAAGAACGCTGCCGCTATTCTAGAGGATGGCGTCATCACCGGACAGGTCAAGGTCAGTTTTCGCTGTTTCGTTTACTCATTTCACCATTTGGGAAAATGAATATATTTAAAAACTTTACATACTTCAACTTTATATTAAATAGAAAAGGTCAGAATTTTTTTTCTTTCAAATAATGAAATCAAAGCACATAATAAGCCAAGTAATTAATTATACAAGAGAGTACACATGATTGAGGGAATGCTTAACTTGGAGTATTTTCCTTTATGCTAAACGGAAATGATATATGTTGTTTTCCGTTTTGTCTTTGATTGGCCCTGTTTGGATTTATAGTAGGTATTAAGCGTAATTGACATAGTAATTATTAAATATGACCACTGTAGGATCCTGAGGTATAAAGTCTACGCAAGCGGCTAATGTGAGGGACAGTTATCAATATTTATGTTCGTACTGTTTTTCTGTGGATTTTATTTTACCCACGTCCTACAAATTAGCGTCATGGTCTAAAACCAGTACAATCATTTAAACGCGAATGGTTTGTTTCATAATGTAGGAGCGATACAGCAACTTCCAGACTGGAATAGGCGAGAAGATCAACAAAGGACAGACTTCCTTCGAGGAACTAGAGGTAAACATTTCTAACTACAAGTTATCATTGCAGTTCGACATTTCCGTAATAGCGAAGAGGACTTTAATAAAGGACATTGCATATTGCTCCATTGTATTG
>JAUMHH010030191.1:0-10369 GCA_032359455.1 Chlamys rubida
CGTGTAGTTTATTACGCCGATACACGTGTAGTTTATTACGCCGATACACGTGTAGTTTATTACGCCGATACACGTGTAGTTTATTACGCCGATACACGTGTAGTTTATTACGCCGATACACGTGTCGTTTATTACGCCGATACACGTGTAGTTAATTACGCCGATACACGTCACTGGATGTACTAGTGGATTATTGGAAAAGGCCTTGGATCATACCCATTCGCATCCATTCCATACACGTGAATTTTCGGAAAAGATCTTCGGATCCTTCTCATTCACCGAAATACGTGAACTTTCTATAAAGTTCCCCGAATCATACCTATTCGCTGATACACGTAAACACTTTTAAGAGGTCCCCGAATCATACCCATTCGCCGATACACGTACACATTTTTAAGAGGTCCCCGAATCCTACCCATTCGCCGATACACGTAAACATTTTTAAGAGGCCACCGAATCATACCCATTCGCCGATACACGTAAACATTTTTAACGTAACCTCAGATCACATTTTTTCGCCGATACACGTGAGTTTTCGGAACATATTCTCAGATTATACTCATTCACACATGTCGGTGAATTTTTGGAATATATCTTTGAATCATATAAGATAGTGGTATATATGATCACACTGTGTTTTCAGGGTTTGTCGTGAGAACAATGTTCAGATCGGGAGCACGTGTACAAATTCGAGAGGCCACTGTAGGTGAACTGAAGATGTTATCTACGTGCAAACGATGAGAAAATTCTTCGAGCGACAAACCCTGAAAACACCGTGTGATAATCTATAATTGTCATACTTCTTACATTTTAATATATAATATATATACATAAATATATTTTTCATTTTCTTCAGATTCTACAATTAACCAAAACTGGACAGAGTATGGCCGAGAACGAAGAGAAGTCGGACGATAATTATTTCCGGTGTCTCCTTTGTTTCAAACCCTATGATAGTCCAAGAGAACTGCCATGTCTGCATTCGTTTTGTCGGCGATGTCTGGACGCCTTCACAAAATCAGAGTCCACTGCAACAGACACGACGTTTCCTTGTCCAGTTTGCGAAACCCCCACACCCCATAATAGTCCTAGGTCTCCAGTGAACACGTGGTCATCTTTCCTTCCTCTTGGTGTGCCACAGCCACCGTCCCCAGGAGCGAGCGGTGGGGATACAGGTATAGCGTGTGAGGGGTGTCGGAGAGACGGAGAGGATACTCGGGCGACGTACTGGTGCCGACATTGTGTTGAAACCCTTTGTTCACCATGTAGAATCGCACATAGACGCAATAAAACGACGAGTGACCATAAAGTTGTCGAAATCAGTGACGTCAGCAAGACTGGTGGACCGCAACCATTGGCTCTGCCTGTTCACGAAGACTGTACTCAGCATACAAATAAAACATTAGAGGTCTACTGTGTTGATCATCACTCTCTGTGCTGTATCCTATGTCTGGCAGTATCACACCGGGAATGTAAGCACGTGAGGAGTATAGAGGATGTCTCAAGGAAGCCTTTTGCGACGTGTGACGACATATGGGTCAAGCTTGATACTGAATCCAAAATGTTGGTACACACAAATGAGGCATCACTTGCAACAATAGAATTAGATAAAGAGAACGTCACTGCATCAATCAAATCTAAGCTAGACTCCATCAGAAAGAAAATAGATGAACTTCAAGCAAAATTTCTCGAGGACGTGATAATAGCACACAATAAGAATCAAGAGAATCTGTTGCGCCATAAACAGAACACAGAACAGTTTTACACCAATGTGAGGAATACGCGACTTCTTATGGCCACATTAAGTGGGCACGTGACACCCCGGCAGGCCTTCATAGCACGAGAACAGGCGAACGTGCAACTCACGAGACATTATCAGCGTCTAAAGCATAGAACACTTCAGAGTGACAACTTGTACAGGCTAGAAATCCAAATGGATGACGCTGTCGATGAAATCACGAATACTCTGAAAGCTGTAGGCTTTGTCCAAGTGACATCAATGTTGTCAGACACAACCAAACACGCGCTTACCTCGGTTGGGACAACGCTTGAGTCTATGCATAAAACGCAAACTCTTTCGTCACTCTCCGATTCCATGTCTTCGTCTGACATGTTAGGTTCGTTAATAACAAGAAGCAAATTGAAACCAAGGAAAGTCGAACCAAAACCAGAAATGAAAACTGTGAAACCGCATCTGCTGAAATCTGTACTGTCCAAAGAGCTGGTCGGCAGGCAGGTAATCCTGCTAACTGGCGGTACATTTGTTGATGAAAATAAATTAATAATGGCCGACTGTAACAACAAAAGACTCTTAATGTTTGACGAAAACTATAATTACATAAAGCAATATGCTATCAACGGATGCCCGACAGATGTCACCAGGGGTAACAAGAGCAACGAAGTGTACGTTTCTGTCTATAACAAGGAGATCCTCCGATGCTCCCTTGCATCCGGGCATCTTGATGTAATTGGGAAAACAGAGTGTCCTACTTTGACGTGCGGTGTAGCTTTATTAGATGAAAAGTTGCTAGTTGTGACGTCAGACACTATCAAAGTGCTGGAAGCGGATGGACAGGAAGTAAACAGTGTTCTGATAACGACCACCGGAACTACATGTATTGCGGCGTGTAGTCAGCGCCACATGTACTTCCACAGGGACGACAACTCTGTCGTTGGTCGAACACTTGATGGACGTGAGGTCACCCGATACACACATCCACACCTCCGCGATCCGGTCGGTATTTGTCTTGACGAACATAGTCACGTGTTCGTGTGTGGCTATCAGTCAGGAAACATCCACGAGATGACGCCCGATGCAACAAGAGGGCGAGTGTTGGTGAAGAAACTAGACAAAATCAGACACCCGTGGGCAGTGATTGTTCATCCGAGCAAGCGCGAGTTCGTCGTCACTTCCTGTAAAGAAACCATTGCTTTCGAGGTGTACCGAACCCTACCAAATAAGTGACGTTTCTTCCTGTAATTAAAGAGCTAGATGTGTTGGACTGAATGTTCCATTTCGTAACGACTCAATGACGTCATTCCTTGATGTGTTTCCGTTATTCATAGTGTATAAATCATTACGAGTAAATGATTGGCTGTACGAGGTTGTAACGACACGTATACAGACTTTTCTCGTTACTATCAGTATACGGGATAATATGTTCCAGATATTCAAAATGACCTCATTTCTTGTACATAAATAGGCGACAAAGCGTGATAGTAGACAACATTGCATATCTTATACATATATCTGCCTGGTGCAGGACCTTTAGACATTTTATTACATTTTTAATATATTATAGTGAAATATTGTAAAATATTCATTCTATATGAAAGTGATATTTTTCACTAGTAAATTATAAAATGTTTGCTGATTTGACCAATCAAAACACTGATTACAAACTACATGCACCATTTGTCACGAGAAACTCCTTCTGTCGACATGTCGGCCTCATTATACAAAGTGACGGATTTTGTATCTGTTTTCTTTTGTGAGAATTAAAAGTGAGATACATTTTGTATTTTGCAATATACCGGAGTAGACATGGGTCGCACACATGACAGGCTCTACATGACTACTGTACAATGTATAGACGATTGAAAATATATTGAATGCATTTAACTTGCACAGCCCCATGGCGTAACTTGCACAGCCCCATGGCGTAACCATAATATAATCAAATGAGTCTTTCTTTCACAAACGACATTTTTTTTCTATATTTCGGACTATCCTGCTCCCCCCCCCTCTATTTTCTTTAAAAATTGATACACAAACAGTCAATGCCGTCATATCACTGCTTAATGAATCTAAAAGACGAAATTATATAATTACCTTGTACTTATTTTGAATCCTGGTATTTTGTATATTATTTGTATTAAACCAATACTGTATATAGCGATAAAATAAAGTTTAAGCTAGATATCATCTTTATCTTCAATAAAATTACAGTTGATAAAGTAAATAAACCACCACACGTTTGAATTTATATTCGCATAAGTATTACAACATCAACAGGCCAGTGAGACTTTGAATCTTCCTAGCCCGCCTTAATTATTTTATTAGATTCTCAAATAGCTTTGTAAAATAATCTCTCTCACAACAATTGCGATATTTGAAATACATGTATGTATTGTCAAATCAAATTCAAAGTACAAATAATCTCTTATTTTAATACTTAAAGAAACATCTGTGAAATTTATATGATATGTATATACTGTTATGTTTTTTAAGGAGAGGGCTTATATAGGCTATGCCTGTTGCCCAATTCCTTTTGTACATAAGATCAGTACAATAAAATATTTTGAAATGAAAAAGAAGGTTAGATTATCGTACGGAGCATTTAGATGACGTCACACTCCTTAATAAACACAATTGAACTTTATAACCTATGTCGGTACTTAACGTAAAGCCCTAAAGGGTTTCGTGAACTGAGGTTGTAACAGATTCACATTGATACGGATGGTTACCAAAGTGGCCGAGGAAATGGTAGTATGAGTTAACATAGATTTTATCTTCACTGGCGAATGACACAATGTTTTCCGCAAATAGCTGATTTTACATGAGTGTCCATGTCTAATTGAATTTATTAAACGAGTTCAATGTTTGGATATGGCCCGAGCCTTTAAGCGAGTGTCGATGCAAATTTTTGAACGAGTTCAATCAACTAAATACGGCATGGACACGAATGTAAGATTCAATTTATTGCATAACATTCATAATTTGAACACAATTATTTTGTTCTCAGCTGACTTTTTGTAGTTAAAACCAAAGTATTCCGATCATAGAAGTTTTGTTCCGCGCAGTGCAAAGAAGTTCCATATATGTTTTCTCTTATTAAAGAAAAAAAGAAGTTTTAAATGCAATGAAAATAAAAATAACGAAATAGACATTTCATATTCATTTAAAAATGTGTCATATGGTATAGTTGACAAAAATATTACCTTTAGTGGCGTAGGGATATGTTCCCACGGTGTTGACCAATCGCAGCACCTTAAGGTTTTAGTACAAATGTGTGTAATACCATATTTATGACATGCATGAATACGATAGTACGTTTTTGCCAACGCTTTAAGCACGTTAGTGACAGCATTTCAGAAATTACTCATGCATTCATTGCAATCTATATTGTGCAGGTACTTAAAGTAAATAATTAAAAATAAACAAGTTTTCGTTGTGAATTTACAGATGTAGATCTTTTGTCATTTGAAATAGACCTTTTTAATAATAAATCTTGTTGAGAGTGGGTTCACAAGATACCAAATACGTCAATGATTGAATTAATAAACACGTGATTTGCTTATCTAGTTGATCGCTATCTTGATAATGTCATTAACTGTATTTCAATGTTAACAATACTTTATTGCCAAAGTATGCATAATAAGCATTAACTGCACTCAGTGCAAAGAGGGAATCATAATGATTTCCAGTTCAAACAGGAATTGTTGGCACGAATGCATACTTTTCAGTTTCAGCTAGCCCCTGGCAGGCTTTAATTGATAATTGCCACGAGTTTGATAATATTGGATCCAGGTTGACGTACGACCGAACGAGGCAAGTATTATATTGTTCCTACGCGGTCTTGCCCGAAATCTAATAGCCAATCACCATGGGCGTTTGAAAAAAGTGGAGTGTCCGGTCAATCTTAAGCGTATATAAATGAACTCGAGTACCTCAATGTCATTCAACATCTCACGTCCTGGAAGATAAACTCTGATACTGAAAGGTTGAAGCCAACCTTGCTGATTCAGAATGATGACTTCCAAAGCCTTTCTGATTGCCTGTTCCGTACTCACTCTCGGTAAGTTATCACTTTATTTTATTTCTTTGTATCGTTAGTATTTTTAATCACAAAACTTACGTTCGGCTTGTGAACAACCTAATTTTGTGATTGCCTTTTCTGTATACACTCTAGGTTAGTTGTTTGGGCTCTTTTTTGTTTCGTTAGTATCTTTAATCACTCAACTAACGTTTGGGCGTGTGAAAAACCTAATTCGTATTGTTTCAATGATTAATATAGCGATTTCTACTCAAGTTAGACTCAATGCAACTGCCGAATGTAACCTGTTTCATTTGCCGATGAATTTGACCAGATTAACATTGTCTGTGCATATACATATTTTCAGATTTTGCGAAGGGAGATAACTGTTGAATTATTTTTAAAGAAACCACTTGTACGATATTTTACATTTTTATTGAAGCTACATAAGAATGTGTTAAAGCAACCAAAAACGATCAATCAGGAAAATATTATAAGTTGCTAGCGGTAGGTCATGTACTGTCCTAGAAATTCTCCCTCCAGTTAACCGTTCTGCCTCTTGTGTCAACCGCCGTTAACAATCGCAAACTACGTGGATCACGTGATGCAGTCGAACTGCCATATTAGAAAGTGTTGTCGATACTTATTGTTTTTCGTCATGCATGTAACACTATTTATTAAATAAAACGGATCAAACGTTTAATAGATAATTAAAAAAAACAGTCTTCATCGGCAAATCTATCAGTTGCAACAACTACTGCTAACTAGCAATTCCGTCTTTGCGTATTGCAGAGTTATCTTCTCTTGTGATCAGGTATCGATTGTTACGTCATTGATTTGTGTGAGAAAATTACGTCGTTTTCTCCAAAATTGATGACGTTACTCTCACAAACAAATAACGTAACAATTAATACCTGCTCACAAGAGCAAGTCCAAAAAATTGGACAGGTGTCAAAGTAGGAGGGATTCAGCTATGTTTTATTTTTTGCACTCAAAGTGAAAAGTAGTTTATTACCTGGCCAAACTAACATATATATATATATATATAGCCGCGTATTATAAATACAATTGCATCGCTATTCGTTAAAAGTATCATAGGAAAATTCTTCAATCAGCGGTATCCAAATAGCTAAAAATAAATCACGAAAATGAAACGAACAATGCACTCGTTATTAAGAATGGCGAATATTAATGTTAGGATGCTGAAGTAATTAATTACATTTTTTGTGAAAAAACCCATTATATATACACGTATGCTACCTACTCAAAATAGCTATGATTCGTGTATATGTATATATATTTCGTCTATACAATAATCTCTATGCCAAACAAATGCATGATTTCTGCTATATTTTTCATCGCTGCCTTTTATAATTTAGTTTAACTTCTTTTCACTTAGTTTCTGTATTCAGGTTAAAGTCCATGTTAAGTCCATGATTATTCTTTCATGTGATAATCAACTGCATTTAATGCCAAAAAGAAAATAATAGTTATAACATATATATATATTTAAGGATTGAATCTTGCTTTGGTCGATTTCATGGGGTGATGAATTGAGTTGGTCTTGAAAACAAATTAAATGAACTGCTAAGATTCAAACCTTATATTTCACTCAATGTGTGTTTTTTCAATAATTGGAACTAGTGAAGTTCATTCCGATAGTTTGTCCCAGCTTGTGCAAGTCTACGTATTGACGTAATGTAAAATAATATAGTCCGTCATTGAAGGACCATCATACAACATGATGGTGTACGCTGATAGTTGAAATAATGCCAAATTATGCAGAAAAAAACCCCAACATATTTTAAATGTCATATTCAGTGTCTGTTGATGAATTCAAATTTTCTGACGCGTCATCGCGGAAGAATAATGTATAGACGCGGTGCATAGGCTCAGCTGCGAGTCTACGGCAGCCATCTTTTTTACTAGCTCGAAGTGGAGGGCCGTTAAAGTGCAAGATTCTACATCTTCTGGAATGTGAAGCTGTAGTAATTGAATGTCGAGTTAGATAGGAAACCAAATGTGGCTTGAAAGGACGAAACACTTTGATATAGCAGTAAGCTGTTCGTCTGCATTTCATATAAGACTGGACGACATGGATCTACGTTGTTTTCAATTTGTACCTGGGTAGATACTGACGCCGATCGCGAAAGGCAGGGTAGCTGGAGGGATAATTTCTAGGGCAGTATATAAATATGTATATATATATAAATAATAAATAAAGATACAATGAAAATAAATACAGAAAGATAAACAAATAAATAAACAAAAATGATATAGTAACTTAATATTAATATAATTACTTAAACTGCAGAATACTTCTAGAATTGACATGAAAAAGACAAGAGGTATACATATTTTGAAATACCATGTGTACTTGATTTTTAGATTGTCTGCACATTGCATAATTGTATGTATCCCTGTCCCATTGCAAAACATTAGAAAAATGCCACTGTATTTTTTTTCGTATATACATTTATCTCTCCGAAATGTAATTCCGGATACAACTGTAGTTCGACAGTTCTTTCAGCCCATCATTATTAATCATTTTATCAAAGAACCACAATGCTTGATAAGGACATGGGGATATTCGATAAACATGGACCTATATAAATAATTGTGAAAAGTATGTTATAATGCAAATGTTCATTTCCTGTTTAATATCTTCACAGGATCGTTGATGAGTGTTTCTGGAACCCCCGCACCAGCAAGTGAGTACCTCTGTCGTAGTGATATGCCTGGCTTTTGTACCAGTGTTTCTTGTTGGTATTTTAGTCTTTGTGTGTTGACGCTGATAAATGCCATTGGCTAATCATTCTACTCAGAGTTTCGTATGCTGCTTTTGCTGATCTGAGTTTGAAAAAGCTGTACTTGGACAGATTATTTTTACTAATCACTACGTAGCAACTTTCTATTCCGTCTTTTCGTATTGCAGAGTTATCTGCTTTTGTGAGCAGGTATTGATTGTTACGTCATTTGTTTGTGAGAGTAACGTCATCAATTTTTGAGAAAACGACGTAATTTTCTCACACAAACCAATGACGTAACAATCAATACCTGCTCACAAGAGTAGATAACTCTGCAATACGCAAAGACGGAATAGGCACGACAATTATCTTCGGTTAATGTACGGCACTGATTGGATAAGAATATTATATTTTTAAAACCAAAATCAGTTCAGAAATGTGCATGTTTACACTTAAATGTTACATAACTCGAAACTTAGGAGTTTGTTCAAAGGCAAAGACCAAAGAAAATGCGTCAATGTGGGTTTATAAACGCTAGCATATACATATTACCTCTTGTCGCGTATTTCCCATGCATTGCATGTTGTTTATGCTCATTCATTTCTTTTATAGTAACATCAGTTTCTATTCAATTAATGGTTTTCCATTCGCAGATTTTTGCAATGGGCAATCAGATGGTGATTATCGTCACCCAAACGATTGCTACGAACACATCAAATGCAGTAATGGAATAGCACATGTTTTCGACTGTCCGGCCTCCACCTTATGGGATGACTCTCAAAAACAATGTGAACACACGAGCGACTTACCAGCTTGCAGTAAGTGAATTGTGTTGTAACGGATCGAACAAAACAACAACATTCTACCCCCCCCCCTCCATCACACTCCAAATTGATTAATTAATTAATTAATTACTAAAATAGAAAAAATATAATGACTTAACAAATTTCGCGACATTTTCTATTCTTTAAGGTTTGTTTTGTTTCACAAACATACGGGTGCAACTTTCCGAAGTTTTTTTCGGTAAACAAAAATGGTTGTTTTAGTACATATTTACATCATACACCTAGGTGTTTACGTAACTGCCAACTAAATGATCACATATTTGTAAGCATCTATCGCCTAATAGTGGAGGGAAACGACAATAGTGTGTTGTGGAGCCGATTCAAAATGGGTGCAATCCGTCTTATCAAATGTGACGTCATATGACGCCAAACATTACTATATTTAATTTATTTCGCCCTGTTGAAGCAGTATTATATTCGCCGTATTAGGTATGCTGTAATGTAAAATATAGAATTTACCTTTGAACACAACATATACACCACGCGTTTGTCGGGATATATTGCTATTATAATCGGTACTCTGTTTTAGTCATACAACATTAATGGTACTCGATAGGTGACCACTAAACGTGCTCTCTCTCTCTCTCTCTTGAAAAATTAGGTAGGGACAGAAATAAGAGTAAAAATAAATTCCAAAATTATGAATGAATCACTCCATACAAAATTATATGAATAAACGCATTAGTAGCGCATTTGTATTTGAAAAATCAAGTCTGGTTTTGATATATACGTCAACGATAATACTTAGTGCAAATATTTCACAGTTCCAGATAGTCCTCGCTATGTTACACAAGTATTTGATACGTTGTTAAATGTAGATTGTATATCATATTTCACAGTTCCAGTTTGTCCTCGCTATGTTACAGAACTATTTGATACGGTGTTAAATGTAGATTGTATATCATATTTCACAGTTCCAGTTTGTCCTCGCTATGTTACAGAACTATTTGATACGTTGTTAAATGTAGATTGTATATCATATTTCACAGTTCCAGTTTGTCCTCGCTATGTTACAGAACTA
>JAUMHH010030202.1:0-10369 GCA_032359455.1 Chlamys rubida
TAATTTTCATTCAACTTTAAGCTTTTATAAACCTAGAAACCAATTTTTAACAATTTATAAAAACTACACCATAGAATTTGATAATCTAGCTGTACCATTTATTAGGACCGCAGGGGTCAAATCAACCTCATTCAATTAATAAATGTTTGTTCTTCCTCAATCATGTTTCTGACCAAATTTTGTACAATCCACTCAGGCAATTAGGGGGTATTAGCGTCTTGAAGCAAAATATAAGATACTTTTCTCCTTTCGCCCCTGCCTTCCTAGGAACAGGGGTCGAACCAGCCTCATTTATTTAGGAAATGATTGCCCTCCCCCAATAAAGTTTCAGAGCAAATTTGGTTAAAATCATCACTGGTGTTTAGGAAATGCGTTTTAAAGCAAAATGTTAGCTAAGTTTTCCTTCAGGGCCCCGCCCCCTGGACTCAGGGGTCGAACCAATCTCATTTCTTTTATAAATGATTGCCCTCTCCTAGTGATGCTTCAGACTGAATTTGGTTAAAATCGTCCCTGGCGTTTAGGAGGAGATCACGTTTAAAAGCAAATTTAGCTAAGTTTCCCTTTAGGGCCCCGCCCCCCTGGCCTCAGGGGTCGAACCAACCTCATTTATGTAAGAAATGATCGCCCTCCTTTAGTGATCCTCTATGGCGTTTAGGAGAAGATAGGTTTTGAAGAAAAAGTTGACGACGACAAACGCTGCGCCACGGCATAAGCTCACTATGGTCCTCCGGACCAGGTGAGCTAACAAAACAATACTCTGCCCAGGGATACGAAAGCGACCAAAATAAATCTGCTGCACCCATTGCAATTTTTGGGATCTTTATATTTCTATCTTTTTCTAACTACATTTTATTCCCTAGCGCCTTGCTTGACAACACCTTACTTTTGACTTTAATGTTGAACATTCACCCATGTGATGAAGGCAATGGGTCATACCAAAGTCCTTAAAATGGAAGTTATTTTCTGATTAACGTTCAGCATTTAGAAGAATGACAACAACGGGTTTAACCGTTGCCAGTATACAGTGACGGGACGGAATGCTGTGTTTGTTGCACTCAGCATGGTATTTCAGTGAGAATGCACTATGAAGTCGGCATCAGATCGTATACACAACACACATGGAGGCACGTCCTTAATTGACCTTAGCTCTTGATAGGACGTACAACACAATGAAACAAAACCAAACCATATCCTGTAAAGCATGGACTTATATAGAATCATCTTCGCATAAAAACGGTATTGGTGTGTATTATGAAGTGAGGTGCACCTAGGTAAATAATGTTAAAGAAATTCCCTGTGCAGTTCTCTGTTTTTTTCTCAATTTATTAAGTTGTATAAATATCTTTTACCCCAACAAATTCAATATTTACTAGCATATTAAAACAATATTTAACATTTACAGACACCACGACATTTGTAGAATTAGAGCATGGAATCGGCGGATATCCGGACCTAGTAGTGGTACAGATCAGGGGTGATAACTCTTCAGATCAGCTGATTTCAGAGGCTTCAGGCAAGTAGATTTGCTCATTAAATATTAAACAATGTGCAGTGTATTGATGCAATGCAATTATTTGTGAATGCAAACAGAACAACATGAAATAAACTTTATTGGATAAAATTACTTTATACCGGGGAACTTTTGCCAAGAAAAAAAAACAATGTTCGTCTAGTGTTTTTTCCGCCCTTCAAATGTAACTACAAAATGTACAATATCTTGTATGTTGTGTACTAATATTCGCTGTTATGATACATTCGCCCTCATTGGAGAGGGCTAAAATGGCGAAAGTAAAAAAGCGGCGAACATTTCCTTATATTTCAATTCTTACTCAAGTTGGACTCAAAGCAACTATCAAATGTAACTTGTTTCATTTGCCGATGAATTTGACCAGATTAACATTGCCTGTGCGTATGCTTTTGCAAAGGGAGATAACTATTGACATGTTTAAACAAATATACCACTTGAGATTTTACATTTTTATTGAAGCTTCACAAGAAATTGTTCAAACAACTAAAAACGATAAATCAGCAAAATGTTATCAGCTCACGGTTGCTAGCGGTAGTGACAAGTCATGTACTGTCCTAGAAATTCTCCCTCCAGGTACTCATTCTGCCTCTTGTGTCAGCATGAACCCCTGGTACATCCATGTAGTCACATCTCATATGAAATGCAGTCGAACATCTAACTGCCATATCAAATTGTTTCGTCCTTTTAAGCCACGTCTGGTTTTCCTGTCGAATTCGACATTCAATTACTGCAGCTTCACATTTCCAAAAGATGTACATGTAATACCTCGAAATTTAGCGGCTCTCCACTTCGCGCTAGTAAAAGGATGGCTGCCATAGACTCGCAGCTGAGCCTGCGTACCGCGTCTGGACATTATTCTTCCGCGATGACGCGTCAGAAAATTTGATATATTATGGATTCATCAACAAAAATTAAATATGACATTGCAAATATGGTTTTGTGTTTTGTTTTTACATACTTTGGCTGTATTGAACTATCAATGTTCCCCATCATGTTGTATGATGGTCTTTCAATGACGGACTTTATTGTTTTATATTACGTCAATACGTAGACTTGCACAAGCTCAAGAGCCTGGGCCAAACTATCAGAATGGACTTCACAAGTTCCAATTATTGGAAAAACACACGTTGATTGAAAAATAAGGATTGAATCTTGCTTTGGTCGATTTCATGGGGTGATGAATTGAGTTGGTCTTGAAACAAATTCAACATTAACTGCTTCGCAGTTCATTAAATTTGTTTCAAGACGAACTCAATTCATCACCCCATGAAACCGAGCAAAGCAAGATTCAATCCTGAAGTATACCTTGAACGTGATACCATTTCAGTTATATCTAAAGGTTACAGCTGTTGCTTAAGACAGTTAATTTTAGCATCAAATTAAACATGTTTGAATACCCGTTAAATACATGTTATACAGTTGGAGGAAAGTGTTATATGACCAATACAGATGAAAATGTGATATTTTTCAAATGAAGAAAATTTTGTTTATTAACCACTTCTCAAATGGCATGCAGTGTTTGTGTACCTATCATATGTATAAATATCCATTATTCATTTGTAGCTCTCTGACAATATTTATTTCCAGGTGCTATTTCTGTTTTCAATACCAGAGTGTCAACACCGCTCGCTGACGATATCTACTTCGGAGGGGTAATGTTCGGTTATTCAAACTCCTACATTCGCATTTGGGCTCCCAATCAGGACTTGTCTCACAATAAACGTGAGTTATTCATATCAACAAGAATGAGTTCGAAAGTACATGTTACAGAATAATAGCCATCAGTTTCACCCTTTACTAAAACAACAATTTCCTGATGCGAGGAAAAGGTTGGTCAAGTTTTTCCCCACCATCATCAGATGATTTGCTGTTTAAATAGTCCTTCGACCGTGGTCCGTATTCCGATCGTACATTGCTAAGAAATCTTTCTCAAATTTCACTTGAATGTTTGCAATGGTCCGTTGTTATGCATGTCGGCTTTTGGGCTTGATCAAGAAACCAAAAAAAATAACATTTAGCGCTATTTTTTAGAAATCCTGGAGGGATCTTTCTCAAATTTCAAATGTTGGTTTCCAATGGTGGCCCTTTATATGCATATTGATTTTTGAAATTAATCAGAAAACCAAGATCGTCGACAGGCGGCGGCCAACTAATGCTGAGTAGAACGACTAATTAGCTCTATGTCTCAGAAATTACTTGAGTAATTAGCTATATGTGCCAGAAATTACTTAAGTAATTGGCTCCATGTCACAGCAATTACTTAGTAATTAGTTCTATGTCACAGAAATTACTTAGTAATTAGCTCAATGTTTCAGACATTACTTGAAAGTAATCTTTCTCAAATTTAACAAGTATATTCCCAGTGGTAATTCATTGATTGTGCATGTATCATTTTGGAATGGTTGGGAAAACATGATAGCAACTAGCAAGCCGACTTGAATTGCGACAGTTCCAGATTATAATCACTATTTCCCGAACAGTAATACACGCATCTTTTATGTCAAATGTCAATTTAGGTTCCCTTATCACATAATAAGTAATGTGTAACATAGAACCTATAAAGATGGTACGATGATGGGCGCCAAGATCCTTATGAGATCTCTGATCATGTGTATTCATTGATAGATCCGTAAAATGCAATAAAATACTCATATCGACATAGGTCACGAATGGTTTGGTTTGATCATAATTTGTTTATGTTACCGAATTGGTATAATAATGCTGTTTATGCTTTAACGAATAATTAAGAAGCGGTTTTCAAATGAATATTTAGTAATTTTACATTTGTGTATGTGACGTTTACCATTCTTCATCTGCAGTCACTTTGTACTACGTGACAAACGGATGGGGGGAGAGTGGATTCTCCATCGCAGAAACCACTGGTAAAATTCGAGTCATGGCTTGGAAGTTTGATAGCGGATATATATTACAAGATAACACAAGACAACAATTGAGTCCATACCAAGTACCTATCGAAATTCCCTTTGACGGAACCAATCTTCCTCCAGAAGATAATCAGCTGCTAATTGTACAGGTATCCATTTTTATCTTACCATAAATCTCAGTTGACATTAAATAGTTAATATTTATTCTTACTTAAAAAGCAATTTAATAAGTTAACAGTTGTTTATAGATATGCTTTTTTTCTTAGCTAATTCGAGAAAAGTTTGCATAAAGTGAAATACTAATTTTGTGTTAAAGCATCGACTTAAATCTATTATCGACGTTAACGTATTGTAGCTGACCGAATTAGCTGCTCTATCGCGGCCACGCTCAAATTCAAGGGAGACATCCGTTCTTTTGTCAAACCTGAACATTCTATTATTTTCTATTGCATACAGTACTCGTTGAGTTACACATGTGATAGAAGCAATGCGGCATGCAAAACTAACTAGAATGTTCGCTCGTTTTCAAACTTTCTTCGTCTTCAAACAATTCAAGAATCAAAATTCTAGGGGAAATACGAAACAAACTAAAACGGAATGGTTAACTTAACTCTATTCAATTTCAAAATCTGTAACACTAGTGCAAACTATGCACATACATTTGTAGGCGCACAACTAAATCCTAACATCATGGCTGATGTTAAGCTATTCCACACTGTGGCTTTAACCCTTCCAAAGCACCGGTTTCCATAGGTCCCAGCTCGACATTTTCGGACAAACAACA
Source organism: Chlamys rubida (assembly GCA_032359455.1). Taxonomy (NCBI): domain Eukaryota; kingdom Metazoa; phylum Mollusca; class Bivalvia; order Pectinida; family Pectinidae; genus Chlamys; species Chlamys rubida. The sequence continues at coordinate 5,198 of JAUMHH010030202.1, forward strand.
ATGCTGATACAGGAGGGTATCAAGCTATGGAAAATACTGGAAAGCTGTTCAATTCAGCGCCTTGTATGTGTACATCATACTTTTGCACTGTGACCTGGGATAGTACAGGAAACCAGTGCAATACAGACAACACAGGTGTCATGTGCTCTCTTCTTCGAGTACGAGTAACCAGACGTGTTGCAGTGTTTTTGACTTTTTGCACACGACTTGTTAGTTTGTCACAGAGCAGGGTATTACCATAGTCCAACCAGGAGGTAACAAGTGAATGCATAAATATCTTGTATGCATCTGCAGTTAAAACCTGCCGGATACAGCCGATGTTTTTGATAAGGTAGTAACATGATTTGGCCATAGTGTTCACTTGTTTCTTCATGTTCAGTGAATTATCAGAGTATAACCCTAGGTTTTTAACAGCTGGGACAATAGTCACAATAGTTCTGGCACCGACCTTGAGCTGGAGACCCATTGTTTGCTGACAGTTCGGGGAAAAGACGATTTTTTTCGAATTTTCCTTATTAAGCTTTTTCATGTTGGCGTTCATCCAGGTACGGATATATGTCAGAAAGATTTTCTGAAATGGTATCTGTAACGTATTTCAGTCCGGTTCACTGGAGGTACTGTACCTGCTATTGTAGAGTGCATCTTGCACACAGGGGAGGCAGTCCCTAAATGACCATAGCTGTTGATAGGACGTTAAACAATACTAAACCAAACCAAACCAAACCAAACATTAGTTCACTACATGTACTGTAAGACTAGCTCGTGTTGAGTATTATTAAAATAATACAAATGGCTGAATGATGTACATGCGTTTGTATCTCCGTCAAACTTCATGTTCCTTCGGTTTTGAAACAAAACATGGTGTCAGAAGTTTGTTTCTGGTTCAGATAACAATGAATTACGAATCTGAAACGCCAAAATGAGTGAAGACGCAGTAAATATCGTTACGCCCACGGCACTTTATGCAATGCCGTTTCCGTCAAAACTGGACTTAAAAGGTAACCTGATTTAAGCGAATATTGTCTAATTATGAGATCGCATCGGGTCTTTGTAAACATTCATCACATGTGTAGGTCCGGATGAAAAAGTACTTTTCGAAGGGTTTGAACTGTCAGAGGCCTATAGAAATGACATCGAGAAAGTGCTTGAAGTTTTTGACACGTGCTGCATTGGCAAGACAAATGAAACCTACAAACGATATTGTTTCAATACACGTGATCAAGGACCGAATGAAACAATAGATAGTTATGTAACAGCTATCAGAAACTTGACAAAGAGTTTTAATTATGGAACTCTTGAGGAAATTCTTTTGAGGGATAAGATTGTCATAGGTGTCAGTGAAAACTCTACCAGAAAGAAACTTTTACAAGAACCGAAATTTACACTTAGAAAATGCATAGATATATGTAGAGCAATTGACAAAAAACAGCTAACCAGAAGAATATCCTGCACGAGGAAGTGCAAGCAGTCACACCAGTGGGTCTTTAAACAGGAACAGTCAGAGAAAAGGTCAGACAATGATAAAAAAGCATGCACTGTTAAAACTGTTGCAGACAACACCTAATCGAAAGTGTCCAGCATAGGGAAAGCAATGTTTCAGATTTCTGAACTCCAACCATTTTAAGTCGCGTGTAGGTGTACAAAACACGTACAGATAAACCGAATCATTCCAGGCCAAACTATGGAAAGAGGGAACGGAGACCAATGAATGATATCACAGACAAGGAGAGTGGAACAGATGATGAATTCATGTTTTTTCTATGGATGAAGTAAACAACATACATTCGAAAAAAATCAACGCCGTCATTGAAATTCGAAAATAAACATTGAATTTCAACTTGATTGTGGTTCGTCAGTGAACATTTTTCCCTTACGTGTGTATGGAAAAGCATGTAATGATAGGAAACTGTTGAAACTGAAACATACAAATCAGAGACTGAACATGTTTAACAGGAGTGAGACAAGACCAACTGGTAAATCTACAGCTACAGTTAGGAATCCTATTAACTCTAAAGAGTACAACTTACAGTTTGTTGTGGTTAAAAGGTGATGGTACACACAATACTTGATTCTGATGCGATGCAGCAACTGAAGTTGATCAAAGTCCAAAAAGAAAACATACAGACAGTGTAATGAGACAGTGAACTCTGTAAAAACCTTTGCAGAAATGAATGTCACTTGGGTTTTCGATTGAGAAGGAAAACTAAGTGACAAACTACAACTAGAAATTGATGAAATGAGTAAAACCTGTGAGATTACCTGTCAGTAAACTACCATTAGCAATCAAGTGAAAGGCCATGGACGAACTGGATCAGTTAGTTAAGGAGGACATTATTGCACCTGTAAAAATACTAATATGTTAAATTTCAGCCATGGTTGTAGTAACCAAACCATCAGGCCAGATCAGAATTTGTATCGATTCTAAGCCTCCTAATAAGGCTTTGATACGGAATCATTATTACACAGAATCGTGCTTTGCAAGTATTTTATGTATAAATAGGGTTTACTTGGTTATCTAGCAAGCTTAGTTCTTTCTGCAAGCAGGTAATTGATAGAGTGTTTGCAGGAAAAACCTCAACAAAGTTCCATTGTTCACAGTAGTTGATGCTAAAAACGGATTTTTGCATGCGAAAACAGCTTATTGACATTATTAGGGACGCTTGGGATAGGTTTCTTTGGAAAAGAATGTCATTTTGCATATCTCCTGCACCAGAGGAGATCCAAATGCATATAGACGAAGCCCTAGAAGGACTTTCATGTGTGCAAATAATTCATGATGACATCCTGATATATGGGTCGGGTGACACAGAGGATATAGCTTTCAAGGCCCATGTAAACAATTTGACAGCTGTCCTCCAAAGATGTAAAGAACGTAACATTAAGCTCAAAATGAGAAACTCGTACATGGGTTATATCATCACCAAAGATGGGATCAAGATTGATACTGAGAGGACACGGGCCTTTACATACTGTATGAAAAGTCCAATGAGTAAATCTGATGTTAAAAGACTACAAGGTATGGACAACTATGTGCAGAAATTCGTATCGAGTTTGTCCGACACTACGGCACCTTTACACCGGCACGTAAATGTGCTTCTTCCAATTACAGAAAAGATTTACAAGAAACTTCGTGCCGCCACTGGAAATGACAATGTACTGAGATCGATAACAGATAACCAGATTTACGTAATGAGGAACTCGAGTACTTCAACTTATATTTCACATTCAGAGATAAATTGACAGTGCAAAATGGTTTGATTTACAAAGGCGACCGTGTGATTGTTCCTGAATCCGAGAGGCTAGACAATTGAAATCTCACACTCCCTCACAGGAATTAAAGGATGTATTTGCAGTATCAGATAATGCCTGTACAATCCTTGGCCCAGTAACGAAAAGCCCTCCTAGTGGCTAAGATGATCTTTACGGTTTTACATGTAACTGAAAACAGATTTAAGGTAGCAGTAAGAAGATAACGGTTCAGAAATGTTCATACATTAAGAGTAACAGAAAGCTGCCTTGTTATCGCGCTCTTAGTGACAAACTAAGAGAGGATGAAAACGAAAGCGTTTAAGAATATAACCTATTTCTCCATTAGACATTATATTTCCTGTGAAATCGTATTCTTTACAAATATTTTGAGGTAAATATTGAGTTAAGATCTTGTCAGTGTATATTCATAAAGGTCCCCTGAGCATGGCATTTTACTAAAAATGGTATATGGTGATTACCCCTAACACCTTTGAAAATAAAACAACACAGTGCAAAATAAAAACAAAACACGTACATAATTTGTTATACTCTAAATCGGTCGTTATATGTACATACATAGATATTAGCGAACAACTGCATACATATATACTTTACCTCCTGATATTTGAATAGTTTCCACTGTTAGTGGGAAAACTATTTCCTACTTCTGTCCCGAGCCCAAACACTGCAGTCGTCCCAAGTATTTTAACTATGCAGTCTTCTAGTTCGGACAAATCATCATCGGTCCACCACCTGTCATCTTCCGTTCTCTGTTTATCTTGGCCTGTTTACCCTTAACAATGCTACTCCAATCATGCATTTTTTCTTTATATCTTCTTCTGTCCTTTGTGTGTAGCTGACGATGCTGACTTCAGCGGCAATCTGCATTCAGACCTTTTCCTACCTTTCGTTTGTTACGCAGTCAGAAAATATTCCTAATATGCCATCCCGATTTCTCTCGACCTCTGTCCGAAGTACCTCAAGCTCATTGCTAGTATAGTTGGGTTTCCATTTTCTGTTTTGCTTCCCGTTTCCAGAAACCATCTCTCAAGCTGTCGAACGACGCACGTGTGAATAACAGGGTACTGTTTACGTTCTGTGTCATTTAGACACAATGGGCATCACAATCAGTGGGAAAAGATTTGTAGATCATCATGTTGATATCAGATCATGCCGCGTCCGCACAGAGGATGGCCGCCAATATAGGCGCAATAGGAGACATTTGCGTAAGGGGAAAGAATCGTTTACCCCCTCTAAGATGTGATTTTCCATCATTCGCGCCACCTTCAACCATGTCAAACAGTCCGAGTCTACATGTACACCAATAAACATACCTATCACAACACAAAACCAAAGTGTGCCTCAGGTGTCGGGAGTAACTATTCCTGAGTCGTGAAATGTGGTTGCTGTTAAACCGGAAGTGGCACAATTAATGCCGTTGCCATTAGCAACACCTCCTACACCCGCACCAATGACAACATAATCTGGAATAGTTGTGAAGGTACCACCTCCTTTTGATGTGAAATCAGACAGTAAACGGTTTCGAGTTTATGTGTGGGTTTTTGCGTTAAATTGTTTCGAAAAAAACAACATGTTCCATTACAGTTATGTGAATTTATCAGAGGTACATCTTCAGCTAAGTGACACTATAGACATAAATAGTCTGTGTAATAATATTGGAATTCACACGGCTAAAGAAGACATTTACATTTTCTAGTAATGTTTTTGTTTTTTAATTACAATTTACATTTACATACATGTATGTACATGTTTTGATTAGATATTGCTATATGCTTAAGGTTTGTTTGTTTGTTTGTTTGATTTTGTTTAACGTCCTATTAACAGCTTAGGTCATTTAAGGACGGCCTCCCCTGTGTGCAAGATGCATGCGTGTAGTGTATGTGTGTGTATTTTGGGAGGCTG
>JAUMHH010030213.1:0-10369 GCA_032359455.1 Chlamys rubida
GTGTTTGGCAACTTAAGTATCTTCCCCCTCGGGTTGAGATTCCCCTATCTCACCCTCAAGGGGGTGAGAGATTCTATTAGTCATCCACTCCAGTCCTGCTACACACATATAAAACGCAGCCATATATATAAGAAATCTACTAGAACATATTTAATCCTTATCTAGCAAAAATTATTACATTCCCTTGGAACCAAAGTGAAATACAACTTGTAAACAGGCTAGAGGACACTTATCATACAAGATATGTACTAAATCAAGTAATATAAGTACTTAAAATAAAAACTAAACTGTAAATAGGTTTCCAGAATAATGGAACCCTTTCGATTGGTACACAAGATAATTGAATGACCCTAAACATGCTGTTTTAAAGATAAATGAAATGATTCTCTTAGTCTCAGTAAAATACAGTTTTTATTTAAATTCTATATCGGTGTAGCTATATAAACTACGGTGCCAATGTAAGTCATAATTAGCCAGAATATACCCTCAACATGTTTACAGTGTATCTTAGAAAGCAACAGATGATTGACATGAAATAATCTGCTATCCTCACGATCTACAGGGTCAGCAGTGGTTTTAGTACCACTAAACACATCAAACAGCAGTAGACAAGGGAAAATACTTTTTGGTAGTAGCAATGTTCTTGTTCTCTCTTAATAATCATGCATCTAAAATATTTGACCGATTTCATCTTAACAACTAACACTGATTCGTTCTCAACTAAACTTCAATACCTTTTAAATTTTCTACAAATATTTTATGCTGTTTGATAAATGCTAAAATTACACAAAAAAAAATCAAAACAATTTATTTAAAAAAAAATGCCACAAGATTTAAACTTTGATCGTTTTAAAATTTTTCAGTCATTAATTGGTACAAACAAACAGTTACAGACAGTAGCAACATTAATATTGCTATACAAACAAATCTCTTAATTAAATGTAAATGACTAGTACCAGCCTTTTATAATGATAAGAGGAGGAGAGGTGCCTGTTAGATATAGTTATACGTATTCATCTCTACACACGTAACTCTCACACATCTGTGTCATTCAAAGTTTGATACAAAATTCCCTCTCAGGACCTCCTGAGAAGACACTTTCCTAATGAAACAATCAATCACTTTTATCCCTGACTGATCCAATCCAGATGGAGCTGTGATATGAGATCATTATGACTAAACTATCATCATTTGTTTACAGTAAAATTTAACAGATTGAGATTAATTTCACAGAAACAATAAAATAGCTTATTGTGATGTGTAGTATCTTACTATTATTAAATAGTTATAAATATTAAAATATAATATTTTTCAAAATTTACTGAAATTTAAACTGCTGGTTTTTATATTCCTGCTCTCAGTAAGATATGTTGCAGATTATTAATTTTAAATAAGCTAGCTAGGTTCACGTCAAAAAGAGTTCATGCATCTGCCTGTGCTACGTGTTCACCGTATGTATATATAAAATAGATATATACAGATAGATATTGGTATATTACATGTATGTATTCATATACATGAGGAGCAATCGATATACACTCGATATCCACAAAAATGTTAAAACCACCAATATATTATACATCAAAATATTTTCCTTAACATTAATTTTGTAAACATATATATCTCTGATTTACATTGTGTTTAATTTCAGTTATTTGTTCATGTATCTATGCATGTGTTCAGATACATTTCTGTACTAATACACTAACATATCATGACATCTTTTAAAAATCACCAATCCGTTTGTACACAACATATTGACAAAGAAGGAAGTTATAACTTATTAAGTTTACGGTACCATTTCATGGTCCCAGAAAATGACAGTGCTAAAGCTGGCAAACTAACGAGAACAAATCTAGGACATTCCACGTTACAGAATAGTGAAATGAACACAACTCTGTGATCAATGGGAGAAATGTGGCTTGATGATGATAACAATGATGATGATGATGAAAACGATGATATTGGCACCGTGATGAAACTGTCTATGAGAAGAAAGCTCCGGGTTCTTTCTGGATTATACTCCTCCCAGCAGTATTGCTATCGATACATTCACAGAGAAATAAACCAAGCAGTAATCTGATGAAAAATTGCTTTACATCAATTCTGTTGAAATTTTTCTGACTAGAACTAAATGTGGAAACTTTATTCTTTCCTGGATTGTAAAAACTATTGCTGCTTTTGTTCTCTGGATTGTAAAAACTATTGCATGTACATCCCATACCTTGTGATTTTTTTTTTACAAAGCAGATTTTTTGTGTGTGAATGTTAGGACTTTATTGGATGAAGTTATTACATGTTGTTTCACAGTTATACAAGCCCCTGTGATAATTGTTGGATTTCTCAAGTCCAAAAGTATAAACATAAAATAAGTCCCATATGCCCAGTATTATTTAGACATTTAGCGTCTGTAACTAAAACAAAATGATTTATTTGATAAATTTCTCAAATTTGTAATGACATTGAAACTAGAAAACAAAACGTTATGATAATTTTACTAACATGCACGTTGAGGTCTGATTAATTTGTATATAATGGAACTAAAAATTACTATGCTGGATCAGTCCTGTGAAACAATAACAGTCTTGAAAGTTTTCAAAGCCTATGCTTTTATCATAACATTAACAAAGATTTTAGAAATCCTATCTTGATAAGGTTTTCACATTTTTTTCTTTCATCAAACAAAATTTTGAAATATTCATATACATCGTATCTGCTTTTAGCAGTGAATTTCAACATTTGAAACTATAGCAATATATAATTTTGGCTGAGGAGGAATTTAATCAGTCTGACACGACTCCGGAGATGTGGACGTAATACATTGAACACCATGCTGTAGAGAAGTTCCTCTCACACCGTGTATGACATATGACATATGTAACATCAGTCCGTTTTCTTGTCCGTCTCTTTCTTTTCCTCAGATGATGGCTCATCTTCTGTGTCAGTGTAGTCTCTAGGCTCTTCACCTGGTCGCAGTAATCTACCAATGTAGTCATATTTTTCTGAAAAACAAAAAAAAGTTCAACAATTAAACAACATGTCTCAATTTCAGCACTCTATATGATGATGATATGGAACGAAACGATTTTAGGTAACGAAAGTTTAGCAATCTTAGAAGTGACTTCCTCTAACCATGTTTGGTTTGAATCTGCACTAGCACCTTGTTGTTTTACAATGCATCAATTGCTATGAATGATAAAAGTGGTCTACCGTATTTCATAATGTTTAACCCTTTCACCCTATGTAACTTTAGTAGACTGTACCATGCATTGATCTGGATTAGTCCATTATGGTCTACAGTGGTGAAAGGGTTAAAAAAAGACAGATGGTGTTGGGGCATAAATTAAGTTTTCTTATGTTTTCGTTGTCCTAGATATTTACCTGTACTTTAGTATCATTAATTTACTGAGATCTACAAACTTAACAGCTGATACCCTATTTAAAGATAATTACTAAGTCAGTGCCCGACGCCTGGAAATGGTTAGCGAGCCCATCCTTCTCTACTATGGTTCAGTAGAAATGCAAACAAGTTTTAATTAATTGTTCTGTGATAGCATAATATATAGACTCATCCCCAACATTGAGACATATATGTATCAGCCCCCTGTGCTTAATGCAGGATAAATACAGTATACAAAATGAAAACAGGTTCACAAACTAATTATGGAGAAAAATATGGTTATGAATTTTCCACATGCATGACGGCAATGTTAACCGAGTTGTGTATAACAAAATTTTAACCAAACAAGAAATACAATACATTGCATGAAAATATAGAATGTGAAGATAACAACACAAAATAGAAAGCCTTGCCTACTGGTTACTTTAACCCAGCTTTTACATCAAAATAAGTCAAGTCAATGCAAGGGACTCCATTTTGTTTACATACTTGTTACAGGTTAGAGAATGTGACTAAAGTAGTCACTTGAGACAGCATTTTTAAAAAAGGCTAGCCTTACTGCTGTTTCTGTAGTGATTGTGTAGTGAAGTGTATACATACAGACAAGTTATGAGTGCTATTATTAGAATTTACTATCCCTGCTGAATGACAGCTGGGATTTAATTATTATAGAATACATGTATTTACATCTAATTTTCTACAAAACCCATAGTGAATACAATGTACACGTGTTCTGTTTATCATGACACCAGTCAGACAGGCAGTTTATTCACTATTGATCAACCAGAACATTACTTAGTACAAAACAATTTTCTGTTTTCTCTGAAAATTTATGTACAAGCAAGTTTTGTGCAGTAGTGCTTCAAATATTTTATGTGCAAGTGTATATACATTTATAAACATTAAATTATGCATATTGTATAATTGATACAAATGCACCATTTCATTACAAGAATTCTACATATATATATAATATATATCAATGATTTCATTACAAGAATTCTGCATGTATATATAATATATATCAATGATTTCATTAAAAGAATTTTGCTTCAAATAAGTAACATGTCATGATCATTTATATTAAATGTTAAAGCACAAAAAGCCCTAACAACTTATTTCTGGCACTGTGTAGACCTGTTTACTGGTATTGTATTGAAATTTCACTTTGGATATTCCTGTGACATGGTAGCTAGCCTTTTTCAGGTTACCCTGGTATACCGCAGGTAACTTAAGATAGACAACACTTGCTTTAATGTATGTACCTACAGAAGTCTTTTTCAACTTGTCAATGACCGCAAGCTCATAGCATGAACATGCATTTTTATTTTAACTCCTACATTGTATACACCATTGGAAATTATAGCCTTCCATTGCTTTGATGAGTTATCCCTCTGATAACTCATCAAAGCAATGGAAGGCTATAATTTCCCTTTTAAAAGATATTCTCAAAGGGCTAAATATGAATATGGAACTGATATCAAGTTTCCAAACTGCCTATATACTGTCTATATCAGCTGTTTTATTTGTGTATGCCTTTTACCTGAATAAATTATTATTGTTAACACAAAAATTAATGATGTTGTATACATATGTACACCCCAATGTTTGGCACAGTATTTCTAATTCTAACTTAAGAAAATAACAAGTGAATACCTGTAAATTGCATTTCCCATTCCCGTACACTCTCCATTTGCATTGTAGTTAGGTCTGATAAATCATCAAATTCATCTTTGATCGCTTCTTCTGTCAGTGAAAATAAGGCCAGTCCTCTTGACGCATCTCGTCCTGCGAACACTGCATATGGTCCTCCTATATTAAAACACACCAAACATATTTTATGTACAAATATATCAATACAGTGTCTGTATAAGACTATCAAGTCTGTGGTACAACTGAATGTATGCACACCATGCATGCACAGTTTAAAGCTGATGCTGATACATACATATATACACAATGTACATGTACACGGTACATAAGACAAATAAATTGTGTAGGTGTGAGTCCCACAGAAAAAATACTAAACCCATACCCAGGACTCAAGTATGTGTTACAAGTTATCACAAGTGTGTTATGTTATTAATGATTGAATAGCATCATTTTTATTCCAGGTGGTGGACTGGAGATTTTATGAACGTGCAGGCAATAATATAACTTATAAGAAAATTGTGTTTTCAAGGTTAGTTATGAGGTGGCATCTTGATTTCATCAAAGTGATGGTATTCAAATTCGCAATGAGAAAATTGTTCTCACGACAAAGTCTGAGAACACAGTTTATCCTCTATATACCACTACCTCATGATGAATATATTTCTCCATTCATAAAAAGTTAACTAATTAACATTTCTTCTAACTGACTTCTAGGTTTTAATGATCACCAACATCCTTGGTCTGTGTAAAGAAATTGTGAAGAAATAGACGATTTGTGGAAAAATACCTTGAACCTTAAAACTATGTATGTTCGTGTAGAAAGATATTTAAAAACATAATGAGCATCACTGGCTTCTCTTTAGTCTATATATATATTTATGTATATTTACACATAAAAACGGAGTTGTTATCCTCACAATCTTATTTGTTCATAACTTTCTTATGATATTTTCTTATGCTGAACACCTTTGTGTGTACACTAATTCTGGTTCAGGATGTACATCATCTGGCACGAGCAGACATCTTTTTTTTTTTGAGAAAATACATTCTCTTACCCAGGACAGGCATATCTACTCTGTTTTCGGAGTGAGGTATCCTTGTCTCACCCTAGGGTTGATATGGGGGCGGGGATTCCCCTATTCAGTATTCATACCAATTGTATGACGTCACATCAATAATGCATTAATGTCAGCATTACATTATATACATGTGTGTATATATATATATGTCAGTGATTTTTTTACCCCATTTTTAGTGCCGACTTTAGGTACTTTCCCCAAGTGAAGTTTTCCCAATTCTGACCCAATATTTTCCCAATCGCTTGTAAAAAAATGAAGTATGCCTTCTTATAAACTGTTGTGCGACGTTGTTAAATTTTTTGACAAATATAAGTTTATCTTGGGGCATTGAATTCAAACGTCAAGTTTTGTTTACACATGAGGTTGTTTGAGCTCGATCAAACTAAATTTCCCTAATATCATACATCCGTTACATGTCATAAAATTCCCAGCAGTAAAATTCTAAATATAAAAAAGGAACCGGCCCTTTATAAAAACAAAAAAATCACTGCTTTATAATATCAATTATTCAAAGATAGACCTGTACAATTGAATTGAATCTATATTTCTTCAATTAATTGTACCTATCTTCAATTAATTGTTCCTATCTTCAATTATTTGAAGATATGTACAATTAATTGAATTTACATGTAGGCCTACATGTATGTGAATTTGGCGTTCTATACATTTCGGCTCTATATTTTCTGTTATGGCTTTCCGTAGCACCGATTTCCATTCCTAGCCATTACCGCTCTTGAAATGTTCGTTCTGCCATTCAAGTCAGAATCTTATAATTGTAGCTAACATAAGTTCTATACTACTGTACTGAATTAATTAGGACATTATCGGGGTTAGTACTTTACCGAAACACATATCCAACGTTATATATTCCTCATCGTGTTAAATCACAATCTAACAGTTTACGAGTTACCTCCCTTCACCCACAGCGTGACTGGATATATACTGGACAACAGCATGATCGATGTATCTAAAGCATCAGATTAAAATACCAGAATGTTTAATATGCTATCTTGTTCGCGACTATTTAGTACGAGTTTAACATTAGTTAGTAAAACACGTCATGTGTGATGTAATCGGAATTTTAATGCCGGATACGGTTTCCGGAAAAAGGATTTTAGAATACCGGAAACTTCGAATGCGCATGTCGAAAAGGTCGTAGCAACGAAAGCAAGATTCTACCAAAACGTAAACTTAACATTTCAACAGACATACATCATGGTAAGTAACCTTATATATGCAAACTTAAACCATAGTTTCAAAAAATTGAAACCCGTTTATTTCAATAATAACTGGTCTTAAAATGAACAACATACTAAACACATTCTGTTCATTATTGAGACGCGGACTTGTTTGGCATGTGATTATGATCAACATTCACGATACAAAATTTAATACTGAACATTTGATGTCACAAAAACAAACCCGATTTTACTTCTGTAAGTGAATATGGTGTTTTAACCAATCTAACGCTAAGAATATGCTCATCTGGGCTTTCAATAATAAAACCTTGAGAGGTCTTTCGACTCCATATTCAGTATTGGACATGTGTTTTGACTCCATTTTTTTTTACTTCTAAAGTTGCTTTTTATCAAGTGTCAACTGAAAGCTTTGCTTATGTGTGAATTTTGCAGCACATGTCACTGATAGAAATAAAATTTTGGTAAATCATAAGAATCTTGATTACCGATCCCCCGCGAATCACTAATTAATTATTCAATGATGAATCAAAACACTTAAACAACCAGATTGTTAGGTCCATCACTTCCTATTCTACATAAATGACACCCTGTCCGTATGAATTCCACTGCATGCTTTTTTGCAGATTACGTCATTGCATATATCTAACTATTACATGCCCTTCCGATGCTCTTTGCCTACAAGCAGACCTGGATAAGCTTACATGATCGGAAAAGTCGTGGGAAATGTCATTCCACCCAGACAAATGTAGCATCTTCTCCATTACAAACAATGAACAGGTCAAACATCACACTTACTACACAAGAAGGAGTTATATTTAATTACAACATGTAGACAAAGCCAAAAACCTAGGCATCCCTATACAGTCGTACCTGAAATGGGAATCCCACATATCAAACATTGTTTGTCGGAATAATAGCTTTTAATAGCTAATGTTAAATGTTCTTAAATATCCGACGTTAAAGAAAGTTTATTGTATTGTATTGTATCTGTCACAGTGTGGAAAAGCCAATTCCACTCTGGGCTTTTTCCGTATGAACTTTAAGATCGGTTCAAGTTCTGTCAAGGAGCAGGTATATACATGCATGTATAAAACCCTAGTTATATAGACCATCTCTAGAATATGCCTGCTCAGTTTGGGACACCTAAACTGGCATTCCCTTAAGCTTGAACACAGAAGAAAGATATGCGGCTAACCACACTACACAAAATAACATACAAAAAAGTCAACATCAGAAGAGATCTCCTTGTCCCGCTCTAATCCACCTTACAAAGTTACAAGACATGCACACCAGAATACCTATCAAACTCTCTCATGTAGAACACAGACACGTAAATACTTCTTCTCTCCTGGAACAATCATTGACTGGAACTCCTTGCAACCTGACATCGTATCAATCCCCTCTACTTCGGCTGTCAAATCTGCAATTCGCTCTCTCCACTAGGCCTTTATCTTTCTATCTCTCCCTCTCTTCCTGTCCTTCTCTTCTTAGTGTTAACACCCTCTCACTCACACCTTGACATAATCTTCAACTTGATGAAGGCGGTAAGTATTATGTAGATGTAGATTTTGTAGATGTTGATAGTTAATCTTCATCAATGTTATGCAGTTTCAGTCATGTAAGCAATTTTCTTAGACTTCACAGCAGTTCATGTCGTGTAACAGGTCATGTGTAAAATGAGGTGTATGTTTTATTTCCAGACTGAAATAGAAGAAACCTTCAAGAGAATATCTGCACATAAAGGTGTAATTGGGATTGTCGTTGTCAATCATGAAGGTAACGTGTTCACGTTTACTTTCAGTCATGTCTTCTGTATATCATATATATATCTTTAAACTCCAGTTGGTATCTGTTCTATTGTAGATGACCTGTTGTCAACCATAAAAAGAAATTGATTGAGGCTAAGGAGAAGAGCAATGTTGATTTTCAAGTCAATATTTTGGAGTACATATATATATCAATGTTTGAATTGATTGACCTAACTTTGTATTTCTATCCCTATTGATTAGGTTTAACCCCAACATGAGACATACGTCAAATCACAGAAAAGGAATGAAGCACAAAATTTAATAACATATATATTTAGTTGAGGGATCATTTTTTATGTTTCACAAGTATTTAAAAGTACTTGTCAAACAAAGTTCATGGTATACACTATAGACAGTGAAGTTGAAGGAAGATACCCCAAAAAGCCCAAGTATTCATTTCCTCTTAATTCGAGATTATCGATGGTTTATGTATTGACATGACAATCTTTTTTTCTCGCCAGACATGTCATCCAAGTTGACTGCCAAAAGTGCAGATTCTACTGTGAATAAAACGAAATCAATAAAATGTTTAACAGCCATAATAAAGATATTTAAGACATATATGCATATACACGTACAATGTATTATATGTTATTGAATAACTTTGAATCAGTAATCAGTAGCGATATTTGTTTGAATGAATACTTTGTCATATCCATTTTAAAAATGTTTTACTGATCCATGAAAAGTATATTTTATTAAAAAACATATTTTAAAAGAAAAATATTTTTTATAAAATGTTTAATGATTGTTTTTACAGGCATTCCTATCAGATCGACACTTGATAATTCTGTTACCATACAGTATGCTGGTCTATTTCATCAGCTCACACAGAAGGCGCGGAGTACTGTACGAGACATAGACCCACAGAATGATCTTACGTTTCTCAGAATTCGGTCCAAAAAACATGAGATAATGGTAGCACCAGGTAAGAAAGTCTTACAATATTTTGTGTCTCATAAATCTAATTATTTTCAGTCCATGGATTCAATTATCGGAAACCTGAAAATAATTACCAAATTATATATCCTTAGGTTATTGTGAAATGAGAAAAGCTGAAATTCCAACTCAAGAATTTTCTTAATAAGTATATACTGTATGCTTAGTGTTTCCATTATTTCTGTATGATGTCTTGGTTGGAGTTTCTCAAATTCATATTCTTGAAGAGTGCTATTGCTATATACAGTATTTTCTCCAGAAGAAGGGATTGTATTAAAATCCCCCCCCCCC
>JAUMHH010030224.1:1717-24578 GCA_032359455.1 Chlamys rubida
TGTCGATCTAGGTCATCGACGACACCTTCCATGTCGATCTAGGTCATCGACGACACCTTCCATGTCGATCTAGGTCATCGACGACACCTTCCATGTCGATCTAGGTCAAATCGTAGTTCTGTCACCTCCTCAAAGTGAGAACCGATCAGTGACAACACAACTACAAAACACAATAATGAATATAATAAACAAATAGACTTTCGTATGACAAATGGAAAGTTCCAAATGAGATCACTATGACGACCATACAATTTGACGGATGAATGTAAAACAGACCCTGGTGATTTCACCTATGAATTTGTTAATAGATACAGTGTCCCAAAAAACTTAATTACACGCATCCGCTGTCCTTCCAGGACTTCTCAACGTTTCAAGGGTATAAAAGATAAAATGGAAGAAATCCAAAGTGGTTAACTGTTGAAATAGAAGGGGATATACAACATCACCCTTCATTACATTAATTTCTTGAGTTCTGGAGTTTCTAAAGTTTATATCAGAACTTGTTAATTTCAAACCAAAAATTGGTATTTCTTCTTTGGAATCCCCGTGTTGTACGTTTATCTGTCAGCCGTGTTCGGGTGAGCACTTAAAAACGGAATCAAATGTGACAAACAGATTGTGTCCGCGCGAGATCAAGGAGGGTAAAGTTATCCAAGACAAAAAATAAAACAAAAAAACTTTGACATTGTTATTTTATTTTGATACTTTTCTGTGAACATACAACAATAATATAAAATGGAACATAATTATTTTCTTGAAAATAAGCATTATCACAATCATAACATTGTACAAAAGTATGAAACGACAAAAAATGAAAATAATTGAAGTCATTGAGAAATGATATGATTTGAAATATATATACATATGTTGGCGGCAGCCAGGAAAATTTATCAATAATAAACACTATCATGAAAAAAAGCACATTGTATCTCATTATGAAAAATATTCGTTGAAAGGAACAACAAAGTATTGTATGTTAATTGGGAGTTATTCAAACAACATCCCAAAATACCAATATCTATACTGTCTTAACTACAAACGATACCTTGTCGTTATAGCAATTACCATTTGATCACATTGTATTTAGCGAGCGAGTTTTCCATTTATGCAGCAGGTGAAAAGTGTTTATGTAGAAAATTGAACAAAGAAGGTATAGAAAAAAGGAGGAACGAAAATACTTTTCATTTTTAAATTGTATGAACGACGTTGAGTTTATACAAAACTCTTTTATTCAGTGTCTAAAATGACTTTAAAAAATTGGGGATGACACGAAATATGTTTTTTTTAAAGAGACATTTCACATTCATAAAATGAATTTCATGGAAATCAAATGGCAGATTTTGTTACATATTTGTTCAAGGGTAGACAGATATAACTATTGGAGCACAAATCTCCTGTTTTTACTTAAACTAATACATTTCAACATCACTAAGTTTCGAAAATGTCAAATGTACATTTTATACAACAAATTATCTATTTAAGAATATCCTAGCGTGCGCAACATTGAAACAGTGTCTTAGCGAGATTAACAAGATGATTTAACAGAATGTTGGAGTAAATGATAAAATTGAAAGAGTGACGACACATTTCTTTTATAAATATAAATAAATGCTTTTTCTTCATAGACTACAGTTTAAGGCCACAGGAACGTATGTTCACATCATTCTTAAGATGCCTCTTGTACACTGCCAACATTCATATCTCTCAAGCTGTGGTTGACATAGAAAGACTGATGGGGAAGTGGAGTCTTGGTTATATCATCATCATAATTTAAATTCAGGAAAACAAAATTAATATTTCTGGCATTTTAAATATAGAAAAATAACAATTCTATTACTTCTTTTACCCGTAGAACAAACAAATTACCCGGTTTCGTTCACAATTGACTTTTATCCGAACAGGTTTTCAAAGGGAAAATACCAAAAACATTGATTTTCTTGATTTTATTTTCAATAGAAGAGTATCCTATTTCCTTACTGATGATGTTTATAAAACCAAAACTACACACAAGTGTTTTGGAATATATAAGATTTTGTCTATATTTCAACATTCATACACATTGATACACATTCGTACGACACACATCTTCCATTCAAATTAACAACTATAAATCACGTTTTCGATGAAAATATATTTTTACGATTGTTCTTGAAAATAATTTTAGCAGCGATATAGATTCGCATAAATAAATTTATTTATTTACATTTTTTAGTGAACTATCAAGAATTATTCATGAAATTTAGAAATTTATTTTTTCACTTATTAAACTTTCAAGGATTTAAACCAGTAAATACAGAACACGAATCGAATAAACAAAGCTTCCAATGTGAGTGTTCGGTAATGAACATGATTGTTAAAACGTCATTAACTAGGTCCACCCACACTGTAAAGCACTTCCCCTGTTTATTAAAATACAAAATGCTAAAACAAAATGGTGCCCGTTGGTTTCCATTTGAATAATGTTAACGTTTCTTTTGTGTTGCAAGGCAGAATATTTTCATATTACCAGTTTTACTGGCGTACTAAATTTTTTGTCTAGGTTTCATTTCAATATGCAATAATACATTTCGCGACTTGTTTTCGCGACCACAATTTCAGTCAAACTATTAATGAAAATATGTATTCCGCAATAATAGTGTGCACAACATAAAGTATATACAAATTTGCACTTTTAATTCATCCTAATTGTCCTGTCCACTTGACGCACATATATTGCACAATCCATTGTCTTGTACAGAAAGGGTATATAACCCTGAACATATTGTACAAATTTGTCTCATTTGAAAACTTTTAGAGATAACACAAGACAATTCTTATTTTCATTCAACCATACCGATTTGCGTAAAAATAAAATTGTTTGGAAAACCTTTTTCTAAAGTTAGACAAACAAAGAATACCGCATAATATCACATTGGAGTATAACAACCATCTGCTGTTTCATTGTAAATCAGTTTCAACCTACACACACTTGAGTTGAGTGCTAATATATTAAAATAGACATTGAGGAAATAAAAGTGCGCGTTTTAACAAGAGACGTTTATAAAGGAAGGGAGTGATAAATATTTTTTTTGAGGAATTATGACAATCAAAATAGGCTTACAATTGAACTAAGTTGGGAGAGGTACACATTCTTCACCCTAGACGGTACGACAGATGGCCTATTGAGCAGCTTTACATTAAATAAGGAAACATCATTACACAGTGAATATGCACTATTTCATAGCACTATCAAATAGCATAACCGATGTCCAGATGACTTGATTGGATGGAAATGGCGATATCTTTCCTGTTTCCAACACATGATGTCGCTATAGCTACATGTGTGGTTTCTGTACATTGTATTACATATTGCAAGTCCACTATCAAACATTTCAGATCTCTAGAGCTCTTCCATAACACCGAGACGTTGATACATGTATGGGCAGTTCCCAGAGTACATAACCTTTTATATTGTTATGTAAAGGAAATGTAATGTAGTTGCCATGATAATCAACCCTCGCTATGGCAATGAAGGGCAGCAAAACATCCCAGTTTTAAGTCTGCACCAAAGAATCAACGCTGTAAAACGTTCTTAAGCACCAGTTATGTCAAGTTTACGTCCTCAAACTACTGCTTCGGGAGGAATCGCGGGAGGGGTGTAACCGCTACACTCTGGAAAATCTGAAAGTGAACATATAAATATGTAAACACTATTCATTTAACAAATATATCTAAGGTAAAGCATAGGCAAACGTTCAAGTATTAAAACAAGTATGCATTTAAATTGCAGGAAGGAAATATACTGAAAGTAAGGATTTTTTAAACAATCAAAACATTTTAGGAACATTATTAATCTTTCTACTGCCCTTTTAACTCCTGAAGAGAAGTAAGTGTTTGAATAGGGGACCACAATACTACGTGGGTTTTGGAAAATAAATGTGTAAGCATGACCTATTGCCTTATTAAATAAGACTGATATACATACAACAATAAAATGTTGATAAAATGAAGAAAAGAATAAAATACAATTCTTGTTTGTTCGATATGTATAAAAGTACTTGTTGAACAGAACCTCAAGCAATTCCTGATTGGAACTAACCTATGAACTCAGGCGACATCTTTTCTTCTTCTTCAGCTGGTCGACATTTGGCTGCCGTTGCCTCGAGTGTTCTCTCCTTCCTTTTTCTCAGGAGCGTCTGGATAATAGCGACAAATCTCTCTGTAGTTGAGAATTGTCCCGGATGTCGTCGACATTGTGGACACTTCGCTCTTTTGTCCATCTCCAGACATTTACTGATACAAGCCTGGTGGTACGCTGTAAGTTCAGTATAAACATTTATTAGTTCAGTATAAACATTTATTGATACAGGCCTGGTGGTACGCTGTAAGTATAGTATAGACATTGACTAGTTTAGTATAAACATTTACTGATTTAGTATAAACATTTACTGATACAAGCCTGGTGGTACGCTATAAGTTTAGTATAAACATTTACTGATTTAGTCTCCGAAACTAATAACAAACTCATTAATGTAACAAACAACCAATTTATCAGTTAATTATTCAGAATTACTTACTGTGTTTACAAGTTATTTCGACGACTGGCTTAATCATCATATTTTTCTCTTCTAAACAGATTGCACAATCAGAACCTGAGGATAAAACAGAAAACGAAAGTAAAACATCATGTAAATAATTCAGGGAATATAACTTGTGATGAAACAAACGTCACACTAATACCGAGAATGAGCGCCAAATGACAGGAAACTTGTAAATAACTAGAAGTATCCATTTAATGTAAATTTGTACCAATAAATAGGTAAAACAAGTATACCAAAAAATCTAGTTAACTTACATACTATACACTGGTATCAATAAATTCGTAACATGTAGAAGTTTTATTTCGCAAAATTAATGAAAAAGAATTTTCTATCAACCAAACATTTAAAAATGAAGAGCACATATTGAAGACACGAAGTGTATCCGATCTCTAACCTTTATGATAGGGACTGTCCTATACGTACCCATCTTTTGGCTGACGACCTTAAATCGACTGTTCACATTGTTATCGTAACAACAGCAGATGCCAAGCAGACTGGCTTGATTCTGGAAAATATATTCGTAAATTTAACAATTTATGGTAATTATGTTATGTACATTATGCAGATTTAAATGAGTTAAAATAAACATTACAACATGTCAGTCAATTGTATGTGTTTCTATTACGCTTTTTGTTCAAATTATTGTCGATGTAAAAGACTTAACGTGCATAATTGTTTTGTATGGTATATTACTGTGATTCCATACCAGAACACAGATAATCTCAGCAATTAACATACATAGTTCTTTGTGGTAGAGTGTGCTAAGTTTCCTCAAGCTAATCTTACTTCAGCTTTGGGTTTGAAATGACCTTGGTTATAATATATTAATCCTTAAACTTAAAAACGTGTGATTTCCATTATTATCATGTATTGTAAATTATATGGTATACAGTTCTTTAACGATACAGGTTACCATACTGTAGTTGTGTCAGAGCTATCTTCCTTCAAATATTTGAATGAAAGTGTAAGATATCCTATCTTATTGCGCCATAATTCTGTTCTCCTGACCCCGAGATCATGAAACGATCGTAAGTCCTCAGATTTGATTTAACCAATCACAAATAACGTAAGGAAATGTGACATCATAAGTAATTGGTGATTTGCTGAACAAAACGTCTAAGATTATATCATGATCCCGAGGACTGGTTTCTCAACCGTCACATCCCTTACTTACCCCCTTATTGCTACGTCTCCGGCACGCCAGATGACAGACAATGGTGATGATGATGGCGACGACACATGCTCCTATAACAACAGCAATGAAAATGATGTCTCCCTTTGAGAATTCTGCTCCTTGGGACCTGGAATGACAGAAAGCATAACTGATTGTTAGACTATGTGTTAAACCCCGACTTACTAAGACCATACCTGACAGGGATACTAATATTGATGAGCCGCCTTATCGTTATACTAGTAATCAGTACCAGCGACTACCTCATTCCACTGACTGATTGCCAGGACGTCACACTCCAGGGATCTATATAACGCTCCAGCATTATCTACACTATGTAATACAATTGCATATTGACAAACAAAGCAAGTTAAAAGCAATGTACGACTCCTTGTGTGTTGTAATGAAGCGGATTTAGATACAATGATTATTCATTTCGTTCAACGTTCGGATTTCAAGTACACATGACTTACTGTCGAGTCGTAAAGGCTATGTCCGTGATCTCTCTTACATTAAATCTCTTTTCATTCTTATTTCCCTGTACGTTTACAAATATCAATAGCACAACCACGAAATGTTGTATGGTGCATAAACACTTCACTGGTTGTGTTACATAAATCTTTCTACAATCGTAACGTCATCAATTTTTGAGAAAACGACATCATTTTCTCACACAAACCAATGACGTAACAATCAATACCTGCTCTCAAGAGAAGATAACTCTGCAATACGCAAAGACGGAATAATAAATAACGAACTACTACGCTCCTAAGGTGACAGTCATTATTGATACACCGGAACTCAGTACAACAGCTGATTATGAAGCAAACGCAATACAACATTAGCAGTGTACCAAACATCAAAATGATACATGTACGTTATGTAATATAGTAAACATATTATTGAATAAATCTTATACATAAACTAAAAATAGAGCAACAATGTCCAACTTACAGCAGGATAATGGCGTATAATGAAAACAAACCAAGAGTAATGGACTCCGTCACCACCCACATAACGAAAGTAGTCTTGTCGCCACAATATGCATAATAGATATCCATCTGTTATTCAATGATGAATACAATGCAACAAATGTACACGCTTGAACAGCAAACAGCAGAATAACCGGGAGGTCGCTAAACTTAGAACATGTTGATATGCTAATAGGGAAGTCCAAGTTGGCAGTGAGCCATCTTCTACTTTCGGATTGTATAACAGAAAATCTAAAAATAAAACTGTCGTCATCAGTCACCGTGTTATAACATGTAAGCATATTAAGAACATAACCTAGATTAAATTCAGGGAAATGGTTAACGCTATTTCAGTTTGTGGTACCGATAAAAATAATATAAACAAAAAGGCTTGCAGAAAATGTTATTTGGTGGTATAGTAAATACATTGTATAGGAGTAACGTTTATATTTAACAATGCTAGTTTGAACAGCGACCCCCGCCCAAGTAGTGCTCTGGATTATCACCAGTAAATATCTCTTGTAAATAAAACTGCCATATGATAAGATGGACTTTGGTATAACGAACAATCATAACACATATCCAGTTATAAAATATATTCAGTTATTTTTATAATGTACCAGCAATATATAATCGGATATACTAATGTTGTTTATTTGAGGAGAGGTTATCAAACAAATAACATATATTTACCACCGAAATCAATAACACAGATAACGATATCAGCCATGTACTCAAGACATTCTCAAGAGTTCGTTCTGAGGGTCATTGTCAATAAAGTGACGTATGCGTTTCCGAGAAAGAGTCACGAAAAACACCAGTTGCAATGACTTTATTTGTGGGCTGTATGATTTTCGGATAAGGTGGACACGTCAACGAAGTTCAATGAATGATCAAATTACGATCCTGGCACTGGGCGATATGGACCTTAAAGTATTTGAACCAACTTCCAATTGTTACGTCCAATACTGGTATTGTGCGAGATAATTGGTATTATTGTACGCCATGGTCGTTAACCAGAGACGATACTTCCTTTGTATATTTATTTATAAGTACATAGAAATTTCCAAATATCAATCAGTACTGGTTTCTTCCTGGTTTAAATAAAGTAAAAATACGACGAATAACGCCATTAATCTTTATAGAGTTAACACCGTAGACGCACACACATGACATCATCAGGTGTTCTTTAATAATGTAACATTGCCTGTCCTAAAACGTTATAGCCGACACAATAAAACTAGATATTGTATCGTTTGTTTTAAAGGAATATTTTCTTATCACCGAGGGGTTATACTTAAAAATATAGCAGCTAAACCGTTTGTATTGATTAATTTGATTATTTACCGAAAATATTATATTGATTTTGTATTGTCATTTCACACATTTATAATCAACTTATGATAAAACCTTCATAATTAATTGATTACATACCTGCAGGATAAACTGTTAACATAACTTAGTAACTGATTGATAACAAACTTCTTATTTAATTGTTTGCTGACTTTCATAATAAGTTGATTGCATACATTCATAAATATTTGATTGCATATTTTATGATAATGTATTGACTTCATACTTTCATAATTAATTTGTGACAAACTAAATGGCAATTAACTTATTCACTCGTTATAAAGTTGTTTTTCATCTTTACGACAATTACTGTAACACTACAAACAGTTCAGCAAAACAAGACAGACCTAACGACAGTTTAGCACATGAGTAGTGTGAATTAACACAGTTAAACCCGTTACCGGTGGTCTAGAATGTATTTGTCATCTTGTAAGGGAGGCGTCTGTAAATCAAGGCACACACACCAGTCGTAATGCAGACCGGAGTTAATGTGGATATGTTAATCGCAAGGTCGCTGGCCTATTTTATTAAGACTGTGTAATGCTTAACCTCTTCATACATATGCTAATTTGAATAATTGCACGTGCTCTACACGTGGTTAACACACTTAACGCTCAACTTTCCACTAGTTCCATATTAGCTGCAGTGCTTACATATGTTAATATATAGGGAACCTAGGCCCTGTTGTTAACAAAAAGTATTTTAGATTTACAAGTAAGTGTAAGGAACGACAACTCTGAGTAGAGATTTTTAGACACCCTTGTGACATTATTTATCTATAATACTCTCTAGTAATTAACCAGTATGACACTACACGATGATCTTAATAACTAAAGATAAAGTTAGATCTGAAACTAATTGTATATATTTCAGTTATATTTTCCCAATCGGATAACTGTATCAATTTAAATAATAACACACAAAAATTAAAGTGACAACTAAGTTTCCTTGCATTATGCGTTGTTGTTCCCACATATAAAGCAAAAAATACAATAACGGGACTTAAGGTCGCATACATATATCTAAAACATTACAATCAATACAGAGACACCTCGACATCATACCTGACATAGTCATCATGTTAGTTGGCGAATAAATATATCTTAATAAAAAAATAGTTTTCCTCAATTCAAATTTTTGCAGTTTTGTTCCACTTCAAACTATTAGGAGACGAACATTTGCTGCGAAAATAGGTTCAATGTATGAATGGAACAGGGTACCGAGGTTACAACAATTAAACAACAGGAATAGTTTCCCTATATAAAGAGTTGTTTTTATCAAAGAATGACATTATTCTTTGTCTGCTTGCCAGGGTTCATCCTCGATATCCAGGGGTTACGCTCACATTCGCTCTATGAGAGCGAAAGTGACGGTTACCCCTGGAATTCGAGGATGGCCAGGGTTTGGAGTTGAGGAAGCTCATGATAGTCTCAAGCAGAGAAGGTTGGTATTTTTTTCTGTATTAAATAGATAGTAAACTTAAGAGTTTACGTATCATTGCCAGACATAGGTGCAATGTATCAATAGTACATGTATATATCTTCATGTATCATACGGCACTTCCTGTGCATTCCATTTATATTTCCTCTTTTTGGCCCCTAGTATACCGATAAGTCCTACAAGGACGAAACTGCTGTACGGAGCAATGTAATACAGCCTTACCAATCTATACTATCTCCATAACACAATTTTATAGATGCAACCACCTGCTTGTACTTCACTTTCATCATCCAAGAGCTCAGAGCGGCGCAATGTAAGAAATATAAAACTAGCAAGCGGTGTAACATAAACAAAGATGGCAGATTACCTGTTGGTGTTTATATCCCACCAGATTCCGAATATTAAAAGACCAACGAAGCTCACGAATAGAATCACTGCTTGTACAAACATGCTGAACAACTGTGTATAACAATATATCGGAAACTCAACTTAATCGATCGCGATCGATCTCATACCTCTTTCAAACGCAGTGGGAATTTCCGTACTCCTGGCCAAGATAAACCGAAAATAAATCAGAAGAGTTCACGGTTCCTTAACGATAAAGACTGGGTTTTAATTTCTTTCATATGTTGATCATTCAAACTGACACCAGTTACATATCATATATATAGGTCATATTCAAGTTTAAACAGCATTCCCAACGTTAATCATATAAGTAGACTTCCCCAATCAAATAAGACCCACCTGACATAAAGATGGTTACAATTATATTTCAATTAACGATTATGTTACGTACGTATAGCTTTAAAAATAACATACGGTAAAATTATACATACATCATGCAAATACAAATATACCGTAAATAAATATTTGTACAAAATCGAATTACGTTGTAGGCAACGTAACAACGAGACCCGGTACTTACCACCTGAACAATGAATAAGCAATAGAGAGGAGGCAGGATGCCGACAGGACGACCAGCTGGAGCTTACAGTGGTCAGTATACCCGTTATTACTGGCCATACTAGTCCAGCTTTAACGTAGGAAGATAGGGAAAGTGCGCATACACTGAATGCATAATCCATGTATACAAATACTGCCGTTTTAAACAAGTACGTTACGCAGACAACCCAGCTGATCACTGAGCCCACGACACCACCTTTACACGTACAGACAACCCAGCTGATCACTGAGCCCACGACACCACCTACACACGTACCTCCTCCACCTCGAGTTGTTCGGATCTGCCGACATACGCATAGCTCCACTTCGAGGGCAGCAATGAAGTATACCTACACACGATGTGTAGAGAAGCTACCGGTGTCAAAGTCAAGTAACTTCATCAGGAACACAAACTTATAGCAACACATCAATCTAACCAATCTTCATCTGAGTGCGATAATGAAATAAGCCATAAAAGATTTCAAGTTACGATTGATTCTATTTTGTAATATCGGGTCATCTTTCGATATGTGAGTATTACAGTTTAAAGACAACACCGGTTGCTAACCTAACTTTATTCGGCCATGTTACCTAAGGTCTATAGTTATTTAAATCTACATAAGGGGATCAGTGACGTCACATAAGGTCATGATCACTGGAACGGAACGACAAAACAGCTGATATACAACCTAATCGATAACAGACTAGCAATGCCGATATGTACATAGATTGTCAAGTTTCGGTACAACAACAGTCGTTAAAGGTTTGTTTCATAACTATAGATACATCAAGGAAAGAATATGAAAAAAGCTTACGCTGGTGCAATATTATCACAATAAAACAAAAGCAAGGAAACGTCATTTGACCCTGGGGATCATGCGCGTATTATAGCGAGTGCCCGCGGATAGGTTTGTGTGGCTTGTAATACACATTATTAATCTTCATACCTATAGTCGTTTGTAAATGGGTCACTGCCCTATGTTTTCCGTATAGATCAAAGACCTCGAAAAAAATGTATTTGTGTATACGTTTTTACATAAATGGTTCCCGAAGACAATATTGTTCGGATTTAGGTACCTACTCGTATCACATTTGATTTGAGCAAGTTATTCGTTTGATGAAGTATCAAATACGAATCACAATTGTTCAGAGTACCTTAAACTATTTATGAACATTATGTTTTCATAACTTAGTGTTTCTATAACTTACATTATGTTTTCATAACTTAGTGTTTCTATAACTTACATTATGTTTTCATAACTAAGTGTTTCTATAACTTACATTATGTTTTCATAACTAAGTGTTTCTATAACTTACATTATGATTTCATCACTAAAAGTGTTTCTATAGCTAACATTATGTTTTCATAACTATTGTCATGTTGTTATAATAGAAATATTACGTTTCCATGACTAAAATTTTTCTATGATTACATTATATTTATAAAATAAACATTATATTCAATTTTAAATTTCAGAATACCCAGTACCCATACAAAACAACGGTAGAATAACATCACCGAAACACAAACTACTCGAATGATTCGACACAACAAACTATCACGTGAACAACAGTGATAAGTAACTGTTACATTACTTACCATTTCATCACACGATATCCTGTGATCGTGATGACAAGCATCGCTAACGTAGAACCCAGAAGTATCCCGTATCTGTAGGACATGTTGCGGGCCATGTTTGGTGAATCGTTCAATGTTTTAAAACACTGGTATATAGGTATTTCGATATGACCCGGACACAGTCCTCTCCCTCAATAACCATTGAAAAGTAACTACCCGGCCGTTAATGCATATATATATACACACACAACAAAGCTCGAACACGTTGTGTTTTGGCAAGATCTAAACCAGTGTAAGAATAGACAGTTAATAGCTGGTGCGAGAGCAACACCTATGACAAACTGGAAAAATGCAAAGTTTAAAACGAGCATAAAATCAAAACTAAATAAAATCTCCTATCGGAGAATTCCAAGTTAGTTTACATACTGAGACAAAGGATTTCCAGATCATGTGAAACCCATACATAATTTTTGCGATAATGTAACTGATAGTACATGGAGTTTTTGGGGTGTATTGAACGATAGGTCTGTTACAACCTCCGTACACAAAGACAACAAAGGTAAACTCCGGCATAGCAAAGTTAGAGATAATTAAAACCCCAAGGTTAATACATTTCTTTATGATCTGGAGATTTGCATATGCGTAATTAACGGAGAACTCAGTTACTATATGTATAATGAGAAATACCTAATCAATCTTAATTACTTTGTATGCATCGTTGCTCTGTGTTTGGCTGTATATCAAGCTAGTGTGTGCTAATACTAAATATGACGATAACAAGACAAAGGAGACAACAACACAAAGGAAATTTATAAATTACTGTGTATTTCAATACATCCTGAACAAAAAGACGACACAGACGTCAGGTCACATAAATCCCCATACCAAGGTCCAGTCTTTTTCCTTGTTGGATTTAATGTCCTCGCGACATATTAGGTCATAAGGACCGGTGTCGGTGAAGACAACCCCGAAAAGAAAAGAAGGGAAGTGAGAAAAGAAAGAAAGAAAGTTAAATCCCAAGTGTTGAAATAGGGGACAATAGTTCGATTTTGAAACTACTCAATGTCACGTTAGCAGAAGACACGAAAGAACCAGATCCTCCCCCGACTCTTAAAGGACCTCACATTAGTTACCTCCTGTGGCATGCAATGGGACACAGCATCACTATTAACTCAGAACCCACAGGTTAGCATCGGTCTGACATGGCAACAAGTCATAAGTATATTTCTGAACAAGACCATATTTAGCCGTATAAAACTAGTCAGCACGGTGTCTATAAATATCAATGTCAGCACGGTGTCTATAAATATCAATGTCAGCACGGTGTCTATAACTATCAATGTCAGCACGGTGTCTATAAATATCAATGTCAGCACGGTGTCTATAAATATCAATGTCAGCACGGTGTCTATAG
The DNA here is from genome assembly GCA_032359455.1 of Chlamys rubida. Lineage (NCBI taxonomy): Eukaryota > Metazoa > Mollusca > Bivalvia > Pectinida > Pectinidae > Chlamys > Chlamys rubida. Next base: position 15,168 of record JAUMHH010030224.1, read on the forward strand.
ATATCAATGTCAGCACGGTGTCTATAGATATCAATGTTAGCACGGTGTCTATAAATATTAATGTCAGCACGGTGTCTATAACTATCAATGTCAGCACAGTGTCTATAAATATCAATGTCATCATGGTGTCTATAAATATCAATGTCAGCACGGTTTCTATAAATATCAATGTCAGCACGGTGTCTATAAATATCAATGAAAGGAATTGACGATAACTATACGGATAGCAATGTTAGCCAATAATGAGATCACCTTGAAACAGCATTAATTTAGTTATTTTTGGAATAGTGACAACACTTTATGAGAATTGCACACTATTTTATTTTTACCGAATACTGTACATGGTGTAATTCTGTGTATACCATGATTACTTCATACAGTGTAATTATTCTATCAAGAATCAATGATAGGGTTAGTCATCGACACTGACCAAATACTGAAAACGGGGTAATTGTCCCGGCAGTGTTATTTCGTAGTTTTCGCGTTTCTATGAAGCTTCTATTCAACAATAACAAAGAAAGATGTATTGGAACAAGTGTACGTTATTACCACATCTCTTGTTTTGAAATATTATGTAACTAAAGTGTAAGTAATATAAAACAATGACAAGCAAGGCTCCGTTAATGACATAGACAGCGACACATGGTCAATAGAAGAGAAAGCTAGGGAAAGTAATAGATATCGTGGTATGTAAGTTACCTGTACGCATGTGTATGTCCCTAATATGATGACTAAGTGTGTTGATACAAGTGTGTTAAAAATAAACCAGCTACACTACGTGTATATCATTATTTAAATTTCTTTTTACGTAAAGATAAATACAGAACAAGCTAGGTAAAAGGATCAGGCTTCTGAAAGGAAATTATTCAAGTGCATCAAAGTAGACTTAATATAACAACATTAAATGCGCCATACATAGTTGTGTACACAGATGTAGGTGACGCTGTCCAGTTTATTGAAGGATGTTAAGTTATATAGTAAACATTGATACGAGGATATCAACCCGTTACAATAGTCTCAACGAGATGAGTTCGGATTTACTGCATCTTCAACACTCGTCTACGATTGCCATTGCCCTATGATAAAAATAGTAAATATCAATTAATCACACAAGAACGAATTGATTTGGTAACATAAACAAATTGCATGAGGTCATGCGTCAAGGTTGGTCAAAATCCCACCAGAGTTGTCTATTTCTCTCCGTTCTAACGTATAACATTACATAGCAATGTCTGGTGATACGTGTACAACGGTTCAAATGTACTGCTTACCATTTTACAAGGCAGCGAAAAAGCACTGCAAACGCCAGGATACTTTTTATCGTCAAAATGTAACATTTGATATGTTGCCAAAAGTCAGAAAGTATCTTTATAGCACTGCGAGGATATTCCTGTTGAGGCATCACCGTCTTACAAATATGAGGCATCCAAGTGTGGTATCGAGGTCTCTAAAAGCCTAAAACTGTTACATGTAACCACACCGCACATAACCATCAAAATACACTCCCTGTCATCGCGCGTAAACAACAAATTTCCCTTTCCTTTTATTATACATAGGCACTGGTTTTTATTGCATATGTTACAAAATAAACATTGCGCTGTCACTAAAATAAAATATGCGTCACCTGTATCGATCACGCGAAAACTTATATATTTACCTAAGGTGTATTTTAAGGTACTGAACCTGTCAATCCATTTCAGATGAAATTAAATTTGGGGAGGGGGACAATAAAAGAAACACTTAACTTCGGGCGCACATCATGTTTAAACCCTTTCAAGTCGGAAATCTGACATTTTTATTACTTGTAAACAAAAGCGATTGATAAAGGCTGTTTAATATGACCAATCAAGTGTTCCGATGGTAAGTATTGCAAATCGTGATGTATCTAAATGGTCGAGTACAATGAACCTCTAATTTAACCAAACCATTGTTATTATGGAAACGTGTATAAACTAATCTCATATCTACTCTGTTAAGTAAAGCATAACCCTAGGATTTCGTCCCTGTTGACATCACATAAAAAACTCTTGAATTTTAAAGTTGGTGTAAACAATGCATTTCACTATGCTACATTGTAAATCTGCTAAGAAGGTCAATGGAACCTATATATGTGTGAAAACCTTCCATTCTAATCGAAAAGAGGACGTTCTGTATTAGGTTAACACAGGTACGACAGTAGTAATGCTTTACATTTATATTTCAGTTTCACTATTGTGACTTCAAGATCGTACTTTCTTGGTTAGTACCCCAACATACCCTGTCTCCAGCACACACATACACATATGCACGCTTACTCAACATACATGGAGGCACTTCCTTAAATGACCTTAGCTGTGGATAGTACTTAAATGACCTTAGCTGTGGATAGTACGTTAACAAAATAAAACAAAACTAAACATTCTTGGTTAGTATTTAAATTTCTCACGTGACTTATAATATCCAGAAATGACACCCGTCAAACAAAAAACATTTGATTTACTTTTTAATGCAGTACGCTAAATGTATATTGTTGACACGTTAACGTTATCGACGATTGCTTATTTAACAGCTCATAACCTTACGTAAGCGTCGTTTTACAAAACAAAGCGGAAGCCAACAGGAAGGTAACACATCGCTGTTATGAAAAGGACAAATTGGATGATTTCCAACATTCACGGGGGCTGTATGTGCATATATTCAGGTTTAAAACAAACGTCTTCATCAAACTGTGAGTAACGCAGATAAAATGCTGTATTGCAAATATAGCTTATGGCTTACACCGTATCAGCGTGAAATCGTTCTGACGACATTGTAATGAAGGAATGAAGTCGTACTTATATCACAACAGAATGAAGTTACAGGTTGGTAACAAAAATGTTGGTATCAATGAATATTCTACCTTGATTTGTTGACAAGGATTTTGCTTTCATGTCTCCGTCAACATATAACGCCCAACAGAAACGGGGGTTTGTTGACATATGAGTAAGCAGTGCACACTTGTACTACCTTGTAGTGACATACGAGTAAGCATTGCACACGTGTACTACCTTGTAGTGGCAACCACTTTGTAAGCATCACTTATCTTTCAACACTTTTGCTTCAGATATGTACAGTTATGTATTAATTAAATTCATTTTTTTCATGTATGTTAACAGTAATAATAGTTCGCCCTGCAGTTACAATGCTACTTAAAATGAACTATATAATAAAAAATTGTACTTAATATATATATCGGTATATCTAACGAGACACAGCCGATAACCGGATGTTCCAACATCAAATAGCTTACCGTGAAATATAAACGTCAACAAAAGCGTAATGCACATATGTCAACTGGTAAACAAACAACACCGTGTTTATATTTCAATACTTACTTTCGATACACACAGAGGACGAGAACCATCAACAACAGGAAGCTTTCGGTGGTGATAAGATAACATTGGGTACATTCCCGGCCCCGGGACTCGTGTCCAAGGGTGACATCCGGGGGAGAGGAAAGACGGTTCATTTCCTATTTAGATCTGTCAAGACGCGTTCAAACATCCACCCAGCAATAATAACTGGAGTGTTACGTTTATGTAGTGATGCGTGCAAACCCTGAAGTAACAGAGCATGTCCCTGCATAAGGCCGTCAATACCAGCATCAACAGCTTTTATAGCTTCTATGTATCACGTGATCATGGTCATCTGTTGTCCGCTATTGTTATTCAGATGATGTGATACTGAATTTTAATTGACCAGACTTATTTTTCATGTTAATATATTCATACCGTACAAGTGTAATATACATGTAAATAATGCTATGAGTATACACGCTTCCTCCGAAAGTCGGTGAATTGCAATCTACGATAAACAATATACGATGTGCGTACCACCCAAAATGTACAGGTCAGAAGCAGGCGTTATTACAGCAACACTAAACATAATATGACAGTTTTGGAGGAGGCATTTAAAAAACATTCCAACCTATTCTTAAAAAACACATATTTTTGATACAAGTATGTGTACACGTTAAAGATGCACGCCAATGTCGCCATGTCCCACTAAAGTGAACATCCACTATTGACAACATTATGACGAGGAGCTCGTCAGTAAGGATGACGAGGAGTAAGGATGTAGAGGAGCTCGTCAGTAAGGATGTAGAGGAGCTCGTCAGTAAAGATGTAGAGGAGCTCGTCAGTAAGGATGACGAGGAGCTCGTCAGTAAGGATGACGAGGAGCTCGTCAGTAAGGGCAAAGGATCGTTTATAAACAAAAACGAAAAGGTCCTGACTGTCGCGGAATAGCGACTTACTCATGGTAACAAACTTTCATAATGTAAGATGACTTCTGAACGACCTTTAACAGGCACATAGAAACGTTTAAACCTATGGCGAAGACATCAAACTAAATGTTAATATATTGAACCAAATATAAACAGTCAGTAATAATATATATATATTAATCAATCAGAAACACATAGTATGACATTGGTATCATTAAGAGAGGCGCATGAAATGAAAACGTATTGTTATGATAATAATAGACCTACGCTCTGACGGCCACAACCATCACTGCTGAGACTGTTACAACGAATTCAATTGGAAGCACCAATGATGATCCTGCACAATTTCGCGTCATGATGATGACGTCACAGCCAACTATTTCGTTTGATGAAATTCTCCCAGATTGATGTTGGTGTGTACTGGTCCTTGCTGACATCCAATAGTGAACGCTTACAGATAAGGGGTCTATTGCGACTGTGTTGTGAAACGTGCATTTAAATGATACCTGAACAGATAACAGGTGTATGAGTAAATACCCAAATATACACAAGTCGACAAAGGCTCGGGAAAAACAGATGACCAACTTCCTATTGGCCTACTTAACGTAAGCATCTAAATATAACGTCTTACCATTGCCGCAAAAATAGGCCTAACAAAGACAGCCAGATGAAACAAAAAAAGCTTAAGGAGAGTGGAAAACGAGAAACAACAGTGTATCATGCATTGTTCCTCAGGTGTTTGTTCTTAAAGAAGCAACATCCATCGGTGATAATTTTATACAAATTGAAATGACTTAAAATGTATTTTACATGTGTATATAAAAATCAATAGAGTACATTTTTGCCCTTTTTTGCATTAAAAAAACCCTAAGATGACAAGCATTTTCACAGTCTACTAAAACGTGACACACTCACGTTCAGTAACAGAGTCGATAATTTAACGTTTATATACACATTGGTTCCCTGTTCCTTACAGGGCCTACACAGTGCATTCACAGGGCCTACACAGGGCCTACACAGGGCCTACACAGTGCATTCACAGGGCCTACACAGTGCATTCACAGGGCCTACACAGGGCCTACACAGTGCATTCACAGGGCCTACACAGGGCCTACACAGTGCATTCACATACTCTATCATCTAGAAGTAAAATGCCTACATCTTTACAATGCCTAACAGTACTCTCGCACAGACAATGATATTTTAGTGACAAAACCGATTCCTTACAAAGACAAATAGTAATTTCAGACCTTGACATAGACAAGGTAAAATAATGTATTAACATGATCTTCAAGAAAAATGACTATTTGTTATACGTATACATGTAGGTGTTACTGTATCTTAGTTTATCTTAGTGTATATGACCTCAACAGATATACACAGGACAAGTGCAATGATCCTTTTTATCTTTACCCAAGATTTTAATTTACCTGGTAATTTTTAATACCAAGGAATATAATTTATAAGCAGGTAGATACAAGTAATCGCCTATACATGATCGCTGTTATATTCTGTAGAGATTCTGACGATACTCCTAAAAAAAGCAACCCAATGTCAACGCAGATATGATACAAAAACAAAATACACAGAAATTTCCAATATGACTATTTTTAACCCCTAGTCAGCCATTCCGGTTTTCCCCGTTTCGTTATATTTAGGTCACGTGACATTTGTTTATCAACATGGAAATTTCCACATATACTGTGTATCTGTGTCACGCGAGGTCACACGTCGGCCTAAGATAGTCGTTGACAATCTCGGGCTAGCTGTGTATAGCATCGAATAGCAAAGTTCTGGCTTATGATGAAGTATTTAATTCGTTATATAATCAATTAGACAGCAACAGCAGAAGGTAAATACCAATTGAATGTATGGCAGATTCGTGCCTATCGATTAAATGTCAACATACAAACCCTATTAGGAACTGAAAAACACATATCTAGCATCTAATCATGAAGCACAATTAATTATAGTTATTCAAAACAAACATTATAGAATTATCAACACACAAATATGAGCGCAGTATGAAATATCGGACTCAGAGCTATGACTTGGGTACCCTGTTTATTTCGATTGACAACAGATTACTCACGATTTGGAAGCCGAGTACAGCGCGAATACAATCACGACAAGAAACTCCATAAAAAGCCAGAATATCAGAGTAAATCGGTCTCCCAAACAGTTTTGGGATTCGATACGGTCCATTTTAGGTCGTTCAATGTTTATAGTTAGTATGCTCCACTGCTTCACGCAATGTTTACAAACAACAGCTGATATCTACTGGTTGTCGCTCACAAATGCACTACCCCAGACACAGTTGCCAAGCATTCGATCAGTGCCCGACAGCGTTATCGGATTTGTTCATTCTTTACAACAGTCTATAAGCTACTTGTTATTGGAATCTATTGGTTCGGTTATTTGTCCCGTTTACTATTTTTACACGTATGACCGGGTACATTGCAGGTCAGTGGAAATTTACTACTAGGGTATCGATAGAATGAAGGCCGGTGTAGTATTGCACAATACACAAATTTAAATTAACCTATATATAGACTTTAAAACATGATGTCATTTGCTTGTCGTTTTACTACCTTTTCAGTGTTACATGCATGATAATGTTCCAAGTTGTTGCATGTAATGCTATACTATATAAAGTATAATTACAAGAATTTACAATTAAAATCTAGCGTGTTTGCATGTTATTATGGATTATCGAACTTCCTTCTGTCCAGCTGAATACAATTGTACATTACATAGTTTTAATCTTGCATGAACCGTTATATGTGTATGCATAAAAGTAAGGAAATCCCTTCACAACAAATCCAGCATGATACACAACATGTTTTATAATTATTGTAAAAGAAATAAAGTTTGTTTCATGCGTACATGTACATTAATTTGGTGCAAACACATTCTATTTACATGTGCACGTATGCGCTTTAGCTACACACATGTGAACCAAAGCTATTTATAGCTATAGCCTACAGGATTAGCTACAACAACAAAAACAACTCGTAGTGGATTCTACACCACAGCGTTTCCCTCCTCAAACTGCGCTGGTCAATGTTAGGTTTTTCTAGTATGACTACCAACAACATTATATAAAACTATACCAACCTTTTGGAACCAACGTAAAGTATCATGCCCCACACTATAGCCACTACCAAGGAAGAGAAGAGCCATCGTGCGGCCTGAGCAAGGAAAGGATGCATTTTTTGTGACGTCACTAGCAAGGAGCTTGTACTCATGTTCCATGTACTACTCTAGAACATCCTCCTAACCCCCTCCTAGTATACTCCAGTGCAAACACTAGCACAGGCCCGTTAACAAACACATGAACATAGGGTGGCGTTAGTACATTATAGACGGAATAAGGAGTGTTCTATTCATTAACATGTATGGTAATGGGGGTTTTCGCTTGATGATTGTTTGCGTTCTGTTATTATTCTGCTGCATGACTTTAGAACGAATTGAACTTAATCTTATCTGATTCCAAACACTCCAACTTTGTTACGATACCGTTTCTTTATAAATGGAGGGAATCGTAATGAAAAATTTGGATAATATTTAACCGAATAGACTTCAAAACGAGCGTAAAAGCAACATTAATTATATAATTATAATCATCATATACATTGCATTTCAGGTTCAAGTAGGTAACTTATAGATCTTTTCGGTTATATCTAGTAAATTAACAACGATATAAATTAAAAGTATTTCCAGTTACATCGATGCACGTGCTGAACTAATGTGTGTGTTAGTGTTACACGCAAAGAATCAAGCTATTTTATAGGATATACCTTATACACTAAATGTACTTAACTACCCACATTCTTACGTTTGCTGTGATGTCACATTTAGGATATCTTCCAGTCACGTCCCAAAATAAATTGGTAGAGTTCTAACAATTAAGTGGTCAGTAAAACTTACCTTTTGGTGACACAGTTCCCTGGATCAAATGACCACATCTGTCTGTTCATGCCCCCGAACTTACTATGATGGAGGATCACAAGTCACGTGGCACACACTAGAGGTCATTAAGTGCCTTGGAACCCTCCATACACAAAAGATTAATTTCTAATCAGCACGTATATCCCCAAAAGTTGCTATAGAATTTAAATTGTAAAATGTAAACACGGGTGTCTGCACAGTGATATGATCACAGTTTAGGATGGTTCCAACACAAGCACGCACTGTACCTATTGACGTCAGATGAGTTCAAACACACAAACGGTCGTATTTAACGTTAACGTATCGTCATTAGCCTTATACTTCGGCAGTAGAACAGCTGTTTCAATTTAATGTATTTATACTATTTTCCATTTAGTCCTATGCCTCAGCTGTTGAACAGCAGTTTCAAGACCATTACAGTATATTTCGAGACAAGTTTACCATGTCAAAACCACGAGGGACTGTAAACCATATTGCGAGTGCCACAGCATTGTGTAGATTACGAACAGTACATTGTGGTTGAAATGACCTGTTATGATTTACGGCAATGTCTATTCCGTATCGCACTGTGTTTTAAAATAGTAAATAAAACAAAAATTGAGAAAGTATAATTTCAGCCAAATTAAAGAAACGAGAATAAAGTATATATTTTCACTACGTATCATCGTGGTCCGTGTTGACTGCATCTATTGTACATATAATATGGCGGACCTTAGTGCGCACATTTTTCAGGTAACTTTTAGTGACAATAAAATCCGAAATAACACGGCATCAACAAATAATAATAAAATCTGAATATTAAGTCTATACGATAAGTCAATAACTGAAACTAAACAGACATCAAAACAAACGACAATGACTCCGAGTTAGAAACTACTGATATAAATAATGATACAGGTCATAGTTTGAAACGTTATCATGAAAGTTTATATTTGACAGGGTTAGAAACTCGTATTACGAATAGTTCACGTAATAAGGATAGAACATCAAGATAAAACCAAAGTGTCAACAAAACCATGATTTTAACTCAAAACCGAGGAGCGAAGGAAATGTTTACATAGAGACCCTTCAATATCAAGGGAATGTTTACATAGAGACCCTTCAATGTCAAGGGAATGTTTACATAGAGAGCCTTCAAAATCAAGGGAATGTTTACATAGAGACCCTTCAATGTCAAGGGAATGTTTACATAGAGACCCTTCAATGTCAAGGGAATG
>JAUMHH010030225.1:0-10368 GCA_032359455.1 Chlamys rubida
GTATTTCATGTGTTCAATAACCCTACCCTTCGTTGTTCTGTAGTTTATATTTCATGTGTTCAATAACCCTACCCTTCGTTGTTCTGTAATTTGTATTTCATGTGTTCGATAACCCTACCATTTATTGTTCTGTAGTTTATATTTCATGTGTTCAATAACCCTACCCTTCGTTGTTCTGTAATTTGTATTTCATGTGTTTGATAACCCTACCCTTTATTGTTCTGTAGTTTGTATTTCATGTGTTCAATAACCCTACCCTTCGTTGTTCTGTAGTTTATATTTCATGTGTTCAATAACCCTACCCTTCATTGTTCTGTAGTTTATATTTCATGTGTTCAATAACCATACCCTTCATTGTTGTAGTAGTTCGTATTTCATGTTCCTCCTTTTTAGCTTATGGAGACTCATAGTTCAATCTTTAATTTAAACAGTTTGGTTCTTATGATGGTGAGGACAGAATGATATTAACAGAAGAGATGTTTAAAGTTTATTAAAGTATTTCATGCGATATTTCTATTGAATTACTGGATATACTTTCGGAAATATGTTTCGATCTTTATACTGGGTTCTTGCTCATAATTTCCATTCACAAACGCTAGTGAAATACAGACAATCATCGTGCTTAACACGAGTTACTTATGGCTAAGATCGTATCCTATATGTTCTAACTCATTAGCTGTTTTGTCTGAGATTAGTGTCACTAATGTACATAGGACAGTTAATTGAGTGTGACATGTTCTTAACATCAAAATGACTGATACGATTGCGTTGTGTTTGCGATGAGAGTGGCGTCAAATGGGTGGACGGTGGCTACACATCGAGAAAGCATGTGAATGCATCGACAGGATTTCACACGATACATACGTTCGTCGTGAAAACCAACAACTGTGTCTATGCAGACATAGACATTACTGCTGTGTTCAAACCTAACTGTCTATCAATAAAAATTGTCGCATGGAATCAGGATTCACAGGCCTTAAGCCTGACGAAACCACATTTCGTATGATGACTAAGTTACGGAATGGTGCTGTCCCTGACTTCTCAGGAACTTGTGCTCTGTTAAGTATTTACCCGTAAAACAATACTATTTTTACACAATATACTACCGTCCACACGCTGCGACAGCCTACCAATATAAACCACATATCACAACCCATCAACAGGGCATCACGTCTTTAAAGAATTAATGTTAAACATATAATACACATTTTGTAAATATGTAGAGAAAAGTGCACTCTATATAAGCATCGACGATGTGATATGTCACGCATAGTTTGTGTGTACGCCTTTCCAATATCTCTTTTTCAAATATAAAAATGTGAAGTTTTCGTGTTTGGTCCCGATCCTCAATACAAGGCATCTCTCTACACAGCAGGTTAACCGTGTATAGCTTACACTCGTATCGACCATATAGGTACCACATGTATCAGTATACGGGAGAATCATTACGTACATATACAGTTAACGATGTGTTCCATGGCCACGCTTGGAAAATTCAAAAGTCGCCTCCTAACACAGGCGGTCTCTAAAGGAGATGGCTGCATTCTAGTGGGTTTAGCTATCTAATATCTACATTATACATAATACGTTATCTAATAACGACATGTGTCTTAACCTATCAGTAAAGACGTACAGGTATAAATGTGTTATCTGGAAAATATATTTCAGTGATTATTCGCCCCCTTTTAACAGCTTTGATGTAATAAATCAATGTATAGAAAACAACAGCTTAACGAAGCACGAACTGTCAACAGACTGCCAAATTATTTTTAAATTGATTCCTTTTTACGAGAAATCAGGATAGGAGGCGTGAAAACGCTCTTATATAACATAAAAATAGCACAGCTCTAAAATATGTAAGTGAATTATTACCACAATAGATCTAGATAGTCATTGAGACACATCACAACCTACGCAACTCAAATCGATAAAGACAAAATTAATAAGAGACAGGAAATATCGCGGAATTATTTCTTCCTGCAGTCAACTTATCGAGGAACGAACCATGCGAATTATAAGACATGCACCATATACTTTCAATGCTTGCCTACAAATAGGAACATTAACCATAACGTTTAGAAGACTAAACATACTCGATATTGGTCAAAGACACTGTTCAAATGTACCTAACCATTACATCTTTGGAATGAAACACAATATGAATTTGATCTGGCATTATGTATTTTATTTCGTTTTCCAGTGCCACCTATACCCCCAACCGTTATGTTCCTAAATTGTGTTTAGTTTAAGTATTATGATATAAAAAGATCCCATTTCTACAGAAGTTTTTGCGAAGAGAGTTGTTTATTCAAAGGAAAAACCGGTGATTGAAAAAACAAAATGTTGATTATCTACGATAAGACTGTACCCAGAAAACTTCTGCTTTACTCCTAGAAGCATGGGGAATTCCTGCGCACATTATCGACAAGGCCAACAATCGTGTTCACAGATGAGTCAAGGCTACACTTAAAATTACAATGGTACGTTAGAAGGTATATTCTTGCATGTCAATTGCAGAAAGAATAATAAGCAACTATAAGTTCACCTCCAGACTTGTAAGATTACGTTACATGCGGACAACTGATACTTTCAATAACAGATGCACTGGGTTAACACTGTTATAATTGAAGTTACAGCTTCTGACAAGTGGTAAACAGTTTCTTTCCACATATTTAAAACGTCCATAGGAGATAATAAATTCATTTCACAAAAGCACCCTTTGCATGTTTTTATATGGGAAATACGAAAATTGATGAATTTATTGATCAACCAGTGTAATGTCTACAGCTTTTTCTTGGGATATTTGACGAAATCGAACAAGCTAGTCCAAAGCACATTTGCCTCGACATTTCGTTTGCTTGGTTTAACTTCCTGTGTTAGCTGATGGTGCTTATAGCATTACTTTTGCAGCAATGGAAGACTGTCTTCCGTGTGTTGTCCGTTTGACTGCTTTCAGCAAATACTTGTGGATTCAACTCCTTAAACATATCATTTTTTTTTATTTAAGTTCGCTTTAATAGAAAAAAAGGTACTCGATCAATTGGCTGACGACAATCGTGAGAGGTATCTCACTTTACGCATCTGTAAAATAACATATACACTTTACAGATCACTTTTCCTAATGTTATGTATAATAGGTTCTTGTTTTAACATAGGGTATAGAACAGCAAACTGGGGTGTTTCAAAACCTTTTTTTTTAAATGCCACCTGTCTACCGACATTTATATTATTCACATATTAGAGACAATGTCATATAGTGTACCATTAAAGCTTTCAAAGTGTCCTTCACCTTGCTCTACATTCTTTCTCTGATTGATGCACATGTGTCCTATTTTAAGCTGAACCCTCCATGGTACTAAAGATTCGTGTTCATGAATAACATACCTTTGGCATAAAAAATACCCAAGGGTATGTCAAACCCTTCGACAAACCCTTCGTTCAGACCCTAAATTACATCAGAAACCTTTCTTGTGCTTTAAGTGCACTATTATGATCATGGCAATGAAAAATATCAAATAAAGCTATACCAATTGACATCAAACTTCTATTATTTTTGTTGTTTTCCACGGACTATATTGGGCAGTTTCCATCACAGGAAAAGGCGCGTGCGTGGGGCTATTCAAACAGATTAACATTCCAGAGGATATTGGCGGGATATTCAAATATTTCATATCGTAATTACTTTTTTGAGGACAGAAACGCATGAAACTGTTGATATAAGTATCAAATTGCTCTAAGATGCCATTGATAGGTAATATAAATGCCCATTGCATGGACACTGTATGACACTGAAAATACAAGAGAGTGAACTGATATTCATATATTACACTGAAAAATACTAGAGAGTGGACTGCTATACATGTATTAAACAGAAAAATACTAACCATTGGACTGATATACATGTATTAAACAGAAAAATACTAACCATTGGACTGATATACATGTATTTCACTGAAAAATACTAAATATTGGAATGATATACATGTATTTCACTGAAAAATACTAGAGAGTGGACTGATATACATGTATTACACTGAATAACTAGAACTGTTTATGATACTAGGGGATCAATCCTTAGTTTTGAAAATGGGCATATTCAAATTTTTTCTTTACTCCCTCAATTATATACAGACCATAATTTATTGATGGTTATATTTAGATGTTTTAAGGTAACCTAAACACCTATTTACAGGATTTTTTTAATATCCTCGTTAAATACTTAATCATCCTTACTGTATATACGTATGGGTATACTGAAACGTATACCAACTCAGATAAGTCCTAATTGTAAATATTTTGCTTAAAATCTTATTAAAGGACTTGTAGTATTATCATTTTTTGCTGACGTAATTCGATGAATGACAGTGAATGAATAAATATACAGAATGGAATTTATTCACACTATGGTCTTGTTGAGATAACGAGGTTGTGGGATATGCATCATATACCGACTTGAAAACTACAACTGTCTACAAGGTCATGACATTGGTGATGTATGGCGGCACGTCTGTGGACAAACAACGGATATGTGACTGACTAGATTTGTTTTCAACATAGTATAAAAATGGCGAGGAATCGTGACTACAAAAAAGAGAAAATGCTACCTCTTTCCGCAAACTGTATAAGGTGTTGTAAAGCCAGTACACGAACCCCTTGGAAACGTGACACAGGGACCCTTGATTATTAAATGTGGATAGAATTTATAGGTAACAGTATAATTTATATTGTATAATGAAAAAACGGGTCTCGTACCGACAGTGAGTTATAAAAATGAAATGAAAGCTTCAGTATTAGTACAGTATTATGTCTTGAATCTAGGATTTATGTTTGGAATCAAGGATTTAAGGATGAACACGTATTGTATAGATTCGTTTCACAATGACTAACTATTCCCTTTGGTAGCGTTTGCGACATAGCTGCCTTTGTATATCTCTTACTGAATCGAGTAACCTTCTTTATAATTAATAAAATGCTGGCCTTGATGACAAAATAAGATTCCTCTTACTTCGTGCGTCTTCCGTCATGTGTAACCCTGGGTGAACAACCCTACAAAATTATGTTCCTAAACTGTTTAAAATGACAGTTATGCATAAGCATGATGCACTTAAAGCCATATACCCTGAGATTGAACCTGTATGACGAGACCACCTGCACTAACCAATCACTTTAAATACTTACTCACAGGGTGTTCTCTAAATGTCGACATATACAAAACGACGTAGAGGTTTACTGAAGAAGCACATTTGGAACACCAGCATAGAAAATATTAAAAATTCACCTGCGAAGTAAACCAAATATTGACCTTTACGAAGTCAATGTGATAATGTCAAGATTAACAGATGAAGTATAGTATATGCAGATCGTTACTAATTAAGTTAAGCTCAATTCATATTAAAAAATATATAAACCACCATTGCAAATGATAATATTTGCTTTGTGAAAAATTGACTAGTTTAAAATGCATTACGTCCATTTTGACTTTCATTCTTGCATTTCTGCCCCACTGTCGACTCAGAATAGTGCAGCCAGGACTCAATAACGACATGAAATAGTGTAGTTCGAGCGAAATAGAACAATAACAGCATGTGCTTTTGACGTTTTCTTCGCAATTTCCATTTCCGTATGTGACATGATATTGTATTATCATCAATCCACAGGGAGCTTATTTTAAAACAGGAGAGATGAACGTCTTTCTTTTCCAATGCTATACAAACTGCGCTAGAAAACAATCATTCTAGCGCAAAACTGGGAGGTGAACGTGATCAAATATTTGATTAAAACTTGTCCCACGCTGAATGTCTGTACGAGGGAGACACAAATGAATCTAATTACCATAAAATTTGAGATAATGCATTGCAAGGGATGCAAAGTGTAGGAGGTTCAACATTATTTTCACCAGTCTATGTTCTATATGAACTCTGACACGATTTGGTCTCATTAATCATTCTCGTATGATGAAATAAAACGTACCGAGACATAATGTAACGGAGCGTCAAGGTACGGGGACGAAATGCAACACATTGTCAACGTACGGGGGCAAAATGTGTACCACAGTGTCAACATAGGGGACACAATATGTACCACAGTTTCAACGTACGGGGACAAAATATGTACCACAGTGTCAACGTACGGGGACAAAATGTACCACAGTGTCAACGAACGGGGACAAAATGTATCACAGTGTCAACGAACGGGGACAAAATGTGTACCACAGTGTCAACGTACGGGGACAAAATGTACCACAGTGTCAACGCACGGGGACAAAATGTATCACAGTGTCAACGAACGGGGACAAAATGTACTTGTGTCAATGTACGGCGACAAAATGTACCACAGTGTAAACGTACGAGGACAAAATGTACCGTAGTACCAACGTACCAGAAAAATACAACAAAGGAACTGAGGAGACACTAAGCACTCAGAAAGATATCAAAACAGATGTGACACGCAGTGATTCGAATGTGAGATTCCAAAACCACAGATATGGTCCCCACCATGATATATTTTGTCAATTCCAGGGAAGTGTTTAGGTCGCTAACAATCTAAGGATACAGTAAACATCCTCCTTAATTAACTAGGAACTAAAATTCCTTAATCGAAATTCAGGTGTTGTTCATGGAATTCTTCAACGGATCTAAAAGTCTCGTTTATGGCTTTGATTACATGTGTTTTGTTGGTAAACAACTTGTATGTTTATCATGAAAATCAAGGTTATATAAATTGATGGTAGACAACTTGTTTCTTTATCATGAAAGCCCTAATTATGTAATTTGACAGTAAATATCTTATTTAACATGAAAGACCTGGGTATGTTATCTGATAGGAAATATCTGTATGCATTATGAAAGCCCTGCGAATGTAATCTGATGGTTAACAACGTGTATCTATCATAAAATCCTAGTTATGTAATTTGAAGGTAAACATATAAAAACCCTGACAGGTAACACGGTGGGTTTTTTCGCCTCGCAAATGCGAAAACAACTCGAACGAATAAAAGAATTAAGCGAATGCTAAACAATCGCGGTTTTTTGTGTTACATTTTATTTCTGATTTTTAAATCGTCTGTTTGCCTCATTTCTGGTTGACGTGCGCCAATTAAGGGATATAGAGTTTTAGAAACCATGGCATCTTCTCTCGAATTTGAACTACATGTTATAGTACCCCATTAGTCCCTTTCAAAACTGCATCTATCAGCAACATCCTTTCACCACAATCTATTATCATTATCGCGAGGAAAAAATACAATAAAACAAAATGACAGGATTTTTAGTTTGAATTAGCAACAGATGTAGGTTAATTAGCGCGTGATTCTGTTTTTGTCTTTTCGCTTAGCTTTTTCTTCTTTTAGAGGCAACACCAATGTCGATAGTGTGCGGCGAAATAATAAGACATCGATAATATATAATTCAAATCCTAGTTATTCAAGGGGAATAACTCTGCATATCTCGGATCCTCGGGTCCCATGTTCACGCAAAGGCGTACGGGTTGACCCTAGTCCAAGAGCTACATATTTTAATGCATGATGTCCTGCAGTTGACATTGTTCAGTTCAGAAAGAAGTCATGATGATTGAAGATAAATTGATGACGTCTTTCCATTTTGTTTCCAGAGAAACCCCTGCAGAAAAGAAACGCCTAGTGACGAAACGAATTTATTTCCTATTTCATTTAATCTAGTTCTGCATACAGACTTACTTTATTGTACACAATATGTATGTATCAAAGTTTTGTATAATCCATTAATTAAATTAGTTTGATATAAAAGAAAGTATTCGACGATTTAAAGAGGAACTATGTCTTATGATCTGTATGTAATATCAACAGTTTGACACCAACTCTGGACCTATATGGAACTTTGCAGTATTTGATATCATTGTCCTTTTTCTAAACACTTACCCAGTATCACGGAAAATATGTTCTTCTTCACCTTTTATTGTTACTTTGCCTTCCCGGACATATCTTTACAGGGGGTGTTTTGACCTTGATTTGCAAACTTATGTCAATAATTTCAACATGCAAATTCTTACAAAAAAGTCATTTTATTATCTTAATTGAACAAAGGTAGTTAAATAGTTTTAGTAATACTTGAGAATGTCGAAAACGGAAGAAAATACAGAAATAAAGTAAGTGACAATTAAGAATAAGTACGAAACAGATTTTCAAGGAACAATGGTAATATATTACAGACTCTGTACTTTGGGATATTTTGGTGTCACCAAACTTGGCCGTTTCTTGCTCAACATAGGATGGTTAAATGTTTGTGCGTCAAAATTTGGCTTTTTGAACACATGTTATACAACAATTGATATGAAAACGCTGAAAGTGATGACACGTTCAGATGAAAACATGCCTTTATTGAAGTGTTACCTGTCCGAACAATAAGCAATTCGAAGTTTCTGTAACATGAAAAATATAGCCCAATGAAGTAAGCAGCTGGAGCATCATGAGTGAATTGGAAGACAGTTTATCGATATCCGGATGTAGCAACCATATAATTTGGCATCGTGAAATTTTTGTGTGTTTAATTGTGGCTCATTTACTCCAAACGCGAAATAAACCAAAATAGTACCATATCCAAAATATCCCAAAGTGCTTCACGTGTCACATATAAACATTCATTTTATGATCATACACACATGTATAAGGCACTGTAATGAGGGCAAGTTTTGATACTACTTGTATAGGAAATGTTACCACTTCTTTTGATAAGTCTTTAAGGTAAAAATAATTATTTATGTTAAAGTACGGATATATGAATGTGTAATCTACGTCTAGGTGAACGATGACAGATAGTATGACGTTATCTATACATAAACACTCGATACGGGCTTCTCGGTCGCCATGATTGTTCTTAATGAAGATTCTGCCAATCCATGTTTGAGCAACTAGTACCTCCTGTTTGATCGTTTAGGGGCGATAAATAAAACGGCTGTCCATCGAACCGCACATTTAATGTAAAGTATCTGTGTGGTGCCTATCACAGTAAAGTGTGTCCTCTGTAAATTCTGTCAGATAGTATACTTCTTCACATTGATTGCCAGCTGTCCGTGAACACACTGAAAACAAATGAGTATGATCATGTTTTACACATAGCAAAGAGTGAACATGGTTAGAAAAAACATGTAAAATTGTGTAAGAAATGTTGAAATTATCTAGATTATGAAATAATACTGAAATACAGTAGTTTGACAATTCATATAATAACAGCCAAGGCCAGTGCCCTAACACTGCAGTCTGTGTTATTTGTATTGTGGTTCTGTTCCAATAATACATTGGTGTTATACCATAAGCACTTAAAAAACTGTTTTACAAAGTATATAACATGAAATGTAAATATTTTAGCGTGTGTGTTTGTGGAAGTTCATTGTACCTTGTTACAAAACGGCACATGAGAGTTATCAAAATGTAATACTGTGAACCTTACCAAAGGAGTCCGGTGTGCTTGAATATCATAACGTTGTCTTATACCCGATTAAAACTGGAAAAAGAATGAAAGGCACTATATCAATACACGAACCTAACAAGCGCCGTTTGAAAAAACACGTAAGACTTTTGTTTATTTTAACCATAGCAGAAAAATATACAATCACACTTATTTGACATGCGCAATCAAACACTTATTGTTGTGCAGTTTGAATAGGTTGGCGAGGACATATTTGTATTTGTTGAATTGTAATAGAAATATAAAATTGCATAATATTTTTGTTTTGTATGTTCTCTTGTCAGACACATCTCTTTCATAATTCTATAAAATATGTTCATGCATAGATAGGTTTGCGATTCATCGTTTAACATGTCGGCCGAAGTTGTACTTACGCGGCATTCTCGTAGATCTCATCCGGAGACTCCTCTCCGGGAATTGGAGGCGGCGGCCTCCGGCGCGGAGCCTGCCATCGCTTAGTCAGGTTCCGCGACTTCCGTTTCTGGTAGTGATCGTCTTGCTTCTGCTCCTGCTGCTGTTGTACGTGGAACATCTGGAGAAGAAGATTGAAACAATGTGTCTTAACGTCTATTTTTTCGACCCCGCTTCCCCCTGGAACCCTTCAATAATCCCAGAACTAGTAACTTTTTCTACCTCATAGAACCTATGCATTGATGCAAGTACAATTATTGCATTAAAAGATGCATTCTGATTAGAAACAATAACCAGCTAGAAGATATCAGAGGATTGCTGACAAAAGCTTAGTCAGGTTTTATTTAATACAAACACTAAGATCAAAATAGAGCATAGACTGTACGATTTTGTTTGTTTGTTTGATTTTGTTTAACGTCCTATTAACAGCTAAGGTCATTAGGACGGCCTCCCCTGTGTGCAAGATGCATGCGTGTAGTGTATGTGTGTGTATTTTGGGAGGCTGCGATATGTTCGT